>PVIA01013334.1:0-32671 GCA_004024845.1 Tonatia bakeri | reverse complement strand
TCTTTGTTTTGTTGTTTAGGTTACTGTTAAAGGTGAAATCATATGGTATTTATCTTTCACTGCCTGGCTTATTTCGCTTAGCATAATGCTTTCCAGTTGCATCCATGATGTTGCATAGGGTAGGAGGTCCTTCTTTCTTTCTGCTGCATAGAATTCCATAGTGTAAATGTACCATAGTTTTTTGATCCATTCATTTACTGATGGGCATCTAGGTTGCTTCCAGCACTTAGCTATTGTAAATTGTGCTGCTATGAACATGGGGGTGCAAAGGTTCTTTTGGATTGGTGTTTTAGGATTCTTAGGATATAGCCCCAGCAGTGGAGTTGCTGGGTCGAAAGGTAGATCCATTTTTAATTTCCTGAGGAAGTTCTATACTGTTTTCCACAGTGGTTGTACCAGTCTGCAGTCCCACCAACAGTGCACTAGTGTCCCCTTTTCTCCACAACTCTAAACCCAGTTTTCTCTTCTTAAAAAATAGTCACAATGTTACCTATTGTCACTCCTCATGGGACACTGTGAGTATCACATGAGAAAGAGGACATGAATGTCCTTTGGGAACCCACAAATCACTGAACCAAGGTCCAGTCATCCACCAGGATTTCCCCCATCATGGTCCTGGAGGCTCAGGGTGGAGATAGATGAGGCCACCAAAATGGCCCTGGAACTGCCAGAGAACAGTACACAAGCCTCCTCAGTCCTCCTCGATGCCAGAGAGGGAGTCCAGACACTCTCAACCTGGGACAGATCAAACTGCAGCCCCCAGGTCATGGTGACCCGGTGACCGTCCTCCTCATTGTCCACCCCAAACGGAGCTTCTTGACTGGAACAGCAAGAAGGAATAGGAGAAGCAAAAAAGAGACTTCCTCTAGGACAACCCCTTCCCCATTGTCTGGTCACAGCTTTGTCCTGAGGCTGCCACCAAGACTGAGAGAATAGGGAATGAGCAGGGCTCCTTGGGTAATTTAGCACTTGAGCCCACTTCCCAGCTGTCAAATGATAAAAGGCAGTAAGGGCCACCCTGCTAAGAGCAGCAATGAGGACAACCTGCTATGTAATTGTGAGCTAAGGCTGCTGGGTAATGATGTTAACGTTGACCACAGGCAAGGCTGCAGCATGGTCCGGGTGGGCTTGGCCAACAGGCCTCAGGATTCACCTGAGCAGTTACAGCAAAGACCTGAAGATTATCTCCAGCCATCCACACCTGGGCATCCCAGGCTCAGGCCAGCAGAGCTCCAAAGTCATCCCATCAACCCCCACCCAAAAGGTCACATGGGCTACAACAGCCTCTACCCAGCCCACCCCTCTTATAGGCCCTGCTTCTATTCCAGGGCCCTTCCCTGCCTGCTTCCGCCTAGGCTCACCTTGTCAATGAAGGAGGCGAACTTGTTGTTGAGGGTCTTGATCTGCTCCCGCTCCTGGGTGCGCACCCGCTGGATCTCTGGGTCGATCTCCACATTGAGAGGGGTCAGCAGGCTCTGGTTGACAGTGACCTCCTGGATGCCTCCAGGAGGACAGACAGGCCCGAATGTCTGCCTTCCAGCCCCCAGGCCCATGTAGGCCCCGCTGCCATGGCCGAAGCCTCCTAAGGCCCTCCCAGAGGAGGCCCCTCCAGCCACACTGACAGAGATGCGCTTGCTGCCCCCCAAGTTATAGAGGCTCCGGCTGCCAAAGCTACCCTTGCCAGGGCCACAGCGTGCCCCAGCACTACTGCCACCGCTCCGGGACATCGTCACAGAGCTGAAGCTGGTGTGGGCCCTGGACCCACCCCCTCCACTGGCAGAGTTGGAGCTGAAGCCCCCTTTGGTGGAGTATATCCGCTGAGACACAGAGGACCTCATGGCTGTCAGAGGGGCTGGCACACAGGCTAAGAGCTGGGAAGGAGCACAGTAAGCTGCTGGGCCCCTAATGGGCTTTTTATCTTTTCCCAACTGGGCTGGCTCCCCACCTCCACAGACACTCCTGCCCCAGTGCCCGGAGGAAAGGAAGGGAGGGGCCCTGTGGGCTGGGGGGCGTGGAGAGTCCCTTCTTCCTCGGCAGGAGGGAGAGGTTGCTCTCAGTTATCACCTGTGCTCCAGAGCTGAGGCTGAGCTGAGACTGTCTGGGGCGGGATGCCACCTTCTGCCCCCTGGGGCTCTCCTGCCTTGGAACGGGATGATACGGGCTCCCACAGCCACCTCCACCACCAGTGGCTGGATCAGTCTCCTCCCACCCAGCCCTGGTAGCCGCCATCAATGGTGGCTCTGTTCTGTGGCTTTGTCCCAGGCCCCTGTTGTAAGCCAAAGCCCCAGGGCCCAGGCTGTGCAGGTGGTGAGGGAGGGAGCATTGGGCAATGTGCGGTAGGGAGAATGCCCAGGCCTGCTGCAGTCATAGCTCCCAGCCCACAACCTCATTGCCCCCTGATAGGTCTGGGTGGGGGGCACAGATGACAGAGTTGGGGTGGGAGCAATCTTTTTGTCATACACTGGCAGGTTGTCTGATGGGTGGAGATTCTCCCTGGGCAAAGTGGGTGCAAGGACAGAAAGGTGCCTGATCACTGGATGAGGAAATAGAAAGGCCTGGGCTCCTCAGACAGTGCCCAGGACCCAGGAAGGTGGTGGGGGAGGTGTTGGTAAAACACACTCTTCTGGGAGCTAAAGAGAAATAGGGAGCTTCAACCATCACCTGAGGCCCCTGACCCTCTGCCTCATAGCAGAGCCTCCCAAGAAGGGCCCAGCCACTTTGGAAGGGGCTGGAGATGGGTGGAGGACATGTCCAATCCTGACTGAACATAGATACAGATCCAAGAAGCATGTATTCAACACAAGCGCCATGAGGCCCATGGAGCATCCCAACGTCCCCTCTTCTGAGTCCGTAAGGGGACCCCTGCTTGATTCAGTAGGAGCCAGGGGTGGTCCTCAAATCACTTAGCACAACCACCTTCTCGCCCCAACCAGCTCAGGGTACTGGGACTAAACAAGGGAAAACTTGGGAATGTTAGTTAAATGTTAGGACCAAGAGTGCAGAGGAGGTGACTTTAGAGGCTGTCCCTCCTCACCCACTTAGCTTTCAGGAGAGAAAAAGGAACCTGGGAGGAGAGAGACTTACCTGAGGGAAGGCGTGGAGACAGCACTGGCTGTGCTCCTCACAGAGCAGCCAGAGCTAGAGCTAGGCCTGTCACCAGCTAGTGTCCCCGAGATCCCAAAGGAGAGGACATGGGGCCACCTGCACAGCCAAGGGAGGCAGGCAGAGAACGGGCCCCCTTCAGGCCCAGAGGAGGCTGTGGGATTCCTTCCTAAGGACACTGGGAGGCTGTAAGTGGCTCCTACTTTCAAGAAGTTGAACATACTCCCATGAGGCATAGAGTGAGGGACACTCACAGAACTTGTCCCTTAATGCCCAAGAGGGGATTTTCCTCCTTGCTTAGAGCTAGATGACAGGCATTTGGAGAGGAGGTTTGGGGTGTGAATCCCCACTGAGCTGTGTGTTTTCTGGTGACTCTCAACCTCTCTGGGTCTCCTTGCCTCCTCCTGAATGCAGGGCCTGCCAGGGAAGTCCTGTCCAACGTCACCTGCCCACCTGCGCAGGACGGAGCTGCCAATTCCCTAACCTTGGTCTCCTGCCCGCAGGCTGTTATCACTTTCTCAGCCTCCCTTATCTCTCCCCAGTGGGGGTGTGGGAGGGGAAGACAGTTGTGAGTGGGGCCCCCTCCCTGGGGAAAGGGGTGATGTCAACTGTCTGAGTCAGGAGCAGCCAAGGTGGTGGGAGTGGAGTGGGCTGCAAATACATATTCCACCCCTCCCAGAGAGTGACAGACACACATATTTACCTGGGGCTCTGTGCCAGGCTTTGTGGATTGGAGCTGACAACAGACACACAGACAACCTGGGCCACTCTCACAGTGACTTCCTACAGACAGCCTCGTCCCACCCCGGCAGGACATCTCACCAGTCCCAGCCCCGGCAGAGTGTGGGAGCCACAGTGCTTCTCCTGCCCTGGCTTTCCACTCGACTTTCTCACCGGACACCCAAGTTCAGGCCTTCTTTCTGCAGCCCCAGAAGGAGCAGTTTCCTCCCCTCTGCTGCTTCTCAGTCCAAGGGCTTCCATCTCTGGAGACAGTCACCTGCCCTAAGCCCTTCTTACAACAGGACAAGAGGCGATGG
Source organism: Tonatia bakeri (assembly GCA_004024845.1). NCBI lineage: Eukaryota > Metazoa > Chordata > Mammalia > Chiroptera > Phyllostomidae > Tonatia > Tonatia bakeri. The sequence continues at coordinate 28,532 of PVIA01013334.1, read as the reverse complement.
AATGATGGATGAAGTGAGACAAATGAGAACCCAACATGGGCCAGCCTGGGTGCTGAGCAATAGAACAGATGCAGAGGTGAAGAAAACAGTCACTGCCCTGGAGGACCCCCATGCGAGGCAAGGACTTTCTGACCTAACAGCCGTGATTATCATAGCCAGCGCTTACTGTACGCTTACTAAGGGCAGACTGGGGCCCATACACTTTCCAGGCAATGACACCTTTAGTCTCCACTCTGACATGATCCCTTCGCCTCCTTCCCATTCCAGATCCGTTCACCAACCTTCTTGTCCCTGGTACACTGCTCCCTTGTTCTCTGGCTTCCAGCTGGGGTGGCAAAGGGAGACCCCAGCAGGAATCTGGCAGGAAGAAGGCTGGCATTCCTTCCCACTCCCTCTCTGCTTCAGCGCTGGCTGCCCTCTCCTTCCCGGTGATCCCCTCCACAGTCCCCAACTCTATCACCTGGTCACTCCATTTCCTCCTCCTGTGTCTCCAGCTCTACGCAGGCTGTCCACCTGGTCTTGATTTCCTCAGGAGTCCCGGTTTGGCACTGAAAGTCCCCCATCTCAGAAAACCCCTCAGCCTGGACAAATGAGTCGGCAGCCTCCCCGGCTCTGGGGGACCATGGTTTCCCAGTGTTGCCAGCCTCTGGCCTCTGCACCCCGTGTTTGTTCTTTTAGCTATACCTGCACCTCTGCAAATAACCCTTTCATTGAAGTCCATTTTACTGAACTATCTTGAGTGAATTTGTTTCCTTCTGGGATCCTGAATGGTACCATCCCCATGTAGACCTGCTAGTATTATTATCAATGTATTTTCACATGTGGGGAAACTGAAGCACAAAGAGAGATTAAGCAACTTGGTCAAAGTCACACCATGAGTAAATCTTGGGGCTGAGATTCTAGCCCAGGAACTGTAGCTCCAGAGCCTTGTGCTCACCTACTTCATGTCTCTCTCACAGAAGGCTGACAAGCCTGCTTCTCGGATACTTTTGATGGACAGACCCATAGATCTGAGAAAAAGGCTGACCTCCCCCCAAAGCAGGGGAATGATGTGACCTCCTACAGCCCAGGCCGTGGAGTCTGGAGGTGACCCAGGTGGAGACGGAGAGGAGGGGAGGGGTGGTGCAAGAACCAGAGTAGCTGCAGGGCCAGCACCGGGCCCTGATGCCCGCTCTCCTGGCTTCCTGCAAAAGAGGGAAGGAAGAGAAGTGTCCGGTCTCACGTTCAGACAGGCCCATGGCTGGGATAGAGCCAAGGGATAACGGGGATGGGGCATATTACAGTCCCAAGTACCCATCAGAGTCACCGGCACAAGCTGAGCTACTGATCCCTGTCTTGGGAGCAGGAGAAGAACTTGCCCAAAGGTCCCAGTCTGAGAGAGAAACTGGGTCCTAGACCAGAACAGACAGAAACAGAGTCCAGGACAGCAATGTGTGCAGACAGGCTGTGCTGGGGACAGACACAGGGAATTGGGAAGGTCCCAGAGAGAACAAAATCTGGTCCAGACTTGGGAAGAACCAGGAGCAAGGATGACAGGGGTTGTCCTGAGTCAGAAATAGAGCCTGTTCTGGGTGATTAACCAGGGAACATGCTACAAGAGATGCTAACGCATCCATGGAAATGGAGGAGATGGAGGGCACGCCAGGAAGTACACTGGGAGGTTGGAAGAAAACCCTGGATAAGCTGATTATGGTGAGAAGTGAGATGCCTGTTGGATATAACCCTGAATATCCACAATCCTAATTTACAACCCAGCCCTAACTATTCCACAGATTGTCTTCTATGGAGATTGGGCTGGGCAGTGGCACACCTTCTGTTTTGCTGGGTGAGGTGTGCAAGCCTGAGGGCTGAGCTGAATTGCTGGAAGGCGTGGCAGAGATGCTGCTTGTGGTCACAGGGAACCTTTGTCCTTGCCCTGCAGCATCTCCTCAAAATGCCCTTGGAACACGTATTTAAGGCGATTGCTCAGCATCAGTGCTGAATTATCAACCTGACTAGAACATCCTTGTCTGGGAGAAGAGCCAGATTAAAGCTCAGAGATGAAAGGTGGGGGTGAGGTGACAAGACCCAGCCTTGACACCCTGGATAGACCTGGAGCTGGGGCATCAGGAGGAGGGGACTATAGGAAAGGACAAGACACAAAGGGGCCTCACCTCTCAACCCAGGATGTCTGAATTAGTGATAGGAGGCTGGCCTCTGGCCCCAGAGGCCAAGGACTTTGAGAAAGAAAATCTGGTCCTCATGAGTGGGAGGAGTTATGCTGGAGAAACCAGAAGCAGAGACGTTAAGCCCATTAGGATGACAGGAAGGGTTTGGTCTTGCTTGCTAGAGTAGCCCCCTCCTGAAAACAGTGCCCCAAGTGTGGTTTGCACTCAATACAATTTGTGGGAGGGAGGGAATGGGGAGAAAAAGAGAGGAAGACTCATCCCCACGAAGAATTTGGGGCTACTTCATTTCACAGAAGAGCTAGAGAAATGGAAGCCCAGAGGCAGGTGAATAGGGCAAGGGCGAGACCCCTCGGTGCTAGCCTCCAGGCTCTGGCCAGTGGGCCTCAGATCTCTCCCCTCCCCACAAAGGACAATACTTGGGGTGGGATGAAGTCTGATGGAACTCAACCCAGAGTCTTCCCAGCTCAGCTAGCAGGTAGGCCATGGGAGAGAAGAGGATGAGGCTGGCTAGCTGGAGGATGGGGCACTGTGCACCTTGGCTTGGGGCAAGCAGTGATCTCCCAAATTAGACAAATCACTACACAGGGCAAGGCCAGACTGGGCGAGCACTCAGAAGAGCAGGTAGGCATGACTTTATTGATTTTTACAACATCCCCTGTGGGTAGTGGGCACAGAAATGGCCATGCAGGGATGGGGGTGAAGGGGTGGAGCCAGGGCTGAGCAAGTTCAGGAAGGCAGTGGAGCAGGTGGTCACCACGGCACTCAGTATGTGACAGATGTCTTGAGACTTGACTCAACTGTTTTCTTCAGGATGGTGTGGCAGCTAGAGCCTGAACTGGAGCCAGACACAGAGCAAGAGCCCATAACAGGGCCCTGCCCTGAGCCCAGGATCACATTGGAGCCTCCAGTCACGACGCTGGAGCAGCTGGACACAAAAGTGCCTTTTCCACCTCCAAGTCCACAAGTGCTGTCACAGGCTCCTCCAGGCAGGATGGTGCTGCCTCCCCCCATGGCTGCCAAGAAATACACCAGGGTCACAGCAGGGTCCTTGGCTCCCCATGGGGACCCTACTCCCAAAATCCCCTGATACTCACAGATAGTGACCTGGCTGGTACATTCCCCAGACATCCTAGAGGAGAAAGGACAAGAGGAGGGACTACTGAGAAAGACTGCAAGAATGCATCCTGGTGCCTCTTGGAGCAGCTCATCTACCCTCTTAACAGATAAAATCCACGGTCTTCTATTTAAAACCCCTCCTAGCAGAATGGGTTGCCCTCAATGGCTTAGAATGTCAGGAAATCTCTCAGAATTCCCCTTAGCAAGGAAAGCTCTGTGTTGCCATTCTACCTTCCACCACCCTACCCCCGGACCCCTGGACATGTATTCCGAGGTCCTCTGACTGGCCCCACCTGCACTCCTCGCCCTCCAGCAGCCTGCGGTAGGTGGCAATCTCCACGTCCAGGGCCAGCTTTGTGCTCATCAGCTCCTGATAGTCACGCAACAGCCGGGCCATATCCTGCTTGGTGATTCTCAGAGCGGCCTCCAGTTCAGCCAGCTTGGTCTGAGCATCCTTAAGAGCCAGCTCCCCACGCTGCTCAGCATCTACCACGTTGGCCTCCAGGCTGGCATTCTGGGATGGGTGCAGAAATGAGGGAGAAAGTGGCTGCAAGCACAACATAGCCTCCCAAAGTACCTACTGTGGATAAAACCTGAAGGCTGGGGTGCACCATAATCACCTGAAGTCAAAGCTTTCCCTGGCCATTCCCAGTGACTCTCATTCTCAGGGAAAGTATTGCCTCTTCTGCTTCCTTCACTCCCATAATGAACTGAGTAATGTCCCCCCAAATGTCCTGTCCACCTAGAACTTCAGAATATGCTCTTATCTAAAAACAGGGGGAGAAGGGGTGTTGCAGATGTAATTAATTAAGAATCTCAAGATGATATCACATTGTATGTAAGGTGAGCCCTAAATCTAATGACTGGCATCCCTTGAAAAAGATGAGAGGACACAGACAGACACAGAGAGAAGACACCACAGGCAGCCAGATTGGAATGATGCAGAAACAAAACAAAGAATGCCAAGGAATTGCCGGAGCCACCAGAAGCCAGGCAGAGGCGAGGAAGGATTCCCAGCTCCCTCTTGCAGAGGAAGCGTGGCCCTGCTGACACCTGCCTGATTCAGACATCTACCCTCCAGTCTGAGAGAATAAATTTCTGTTGTCTCAAGCTACCAAGTTTATGGCACATTGCTGCAGCAGCCACAAGGAACTAATCCACCCCTCTGCCACCTCCAGGGATCGCCTACATCTCCCCACTCCAACCCTCAGCACTGCACTGGAATTCCTCCCCGGTTACTTAATGCTCTTCCTGTCCTCTTCAGTTCATCACCTACAAGTCTCATCTTGAGAGCCTCCAGGGTCCTTGAATTTTTTAGAACAGTCTCATTTCAAATATTTTGTCCTGTTTTCAGAGTGTATCAAACCATGTGCCTCCATCTTTGCTTTGAAAAATCTACTCTGCCCTTACCTCTCCAATCCCACAGAAAACTCAGAGATGAAGGGTGAGATCCCTGTCTGATTGGCCATCCAGCCGACTGACCCTTATGTTTGATTTGGGAAAGAAGGCATTCCCTAAAGGTTCTCATCATTCTATTCCCACACAAGCATGCTGTGGACAGGGAACATCATCCCCATTATACAGATGAGGAAACTGAGTCTCAGAAAGGCAAAGCTGGGACCCTGTCTAACCCAAGACAGCTGATGTCCAGTCCACCACTCTCACTGTGATCCACAGGGCTCTGCCCGGGGCCTGGCACAGGGGAGCCCAGTTCAACAGGCTTGTGCATGAAGAGGAGGATTGATGGGGGTGGTATCCCCAAGAGGGGTTCTCGCAGGAAGCCTTTATGGGAGGAGCTGTGGTTCCCAGACCTGGGGATGCAGAACCACTCCTAAATTCTGGTACCTTGGCTTTCAGACCAGGCATTCACATCACCTGAGCAAACTGAGTTTAGAAAGCAGGTTTCTGGGCTTTCTAAAGACCTTGGAGACCCTGAATCCCTCGATCTGGCAGGAGGCTCAGGAATCTATCTTTACAGGCAACCCAGAGAATTCCAAAGCAAGGAGTTCACACTTTGGGGCAAAACACCGGCAGCAAATTAAGTGATGGGTCCCGCTTCACGCTCCACAGGAGAGCAAATAAGGATGACTGGAGTCTTCGTCTGGGCCTTGAGCGATCTGTGCACTAAGAGCTTTCCCAGACGGGCCCTGCTGGGAGTGGATGGGTCATGTGAGATGGGGGCGGTCAAGCTGAAGTGCTGAAGGAAAGTGCTTGACTCTGGGGTCTCAGCTCTCAATGCTCTCTGTTGATCCCAAAACCAATTCTTCATATTTGGGGAAAGTGGATACAAAGATACTTTAAAACTTAGGCATTTGAAATCCTTCACATCTAGAAACGAAGTCCCCAGGAGGAGCAGGAAACCATCTCCCTGCCTTTGCTGCCCTCTCCCTCTGTCTCCCCGCTCCTTCCCACACCAGGCACCGACAGCACCACCTCCCAAGGAGGGCTCAGCCCCCAACTCTACCGTCCATGTCTTCTGCTCCCTGAGGTCCTGGCTCTCACCCTCCCCAGCAGGGCACTGGGAAACTCAGTGCATGGCCTTAGAGCCCCTGCTGGGCTCGAGGAGTCCAAGTCAAAAGAAGAGGTAAAAAAAGAGAGAAATTAGCCCTCTCCCCCAGGAGCCAAAAGCAAGGTATGCACCTGGACATGGAATGCAGCATGAGCAGAGCCCATGTATAGTGAGAATGCACAGGAGGAAGCCCCTCTTAAATGGGGCTTCAGGTTCTCTCTACCCCAAATTATCCGAAGTGTAGCCAGTTATCAAGGTGCACATGAACCCAGGGGCGGCCCTGGCACAAAGGCACTGAGAGGCAGGGCTCAGAGAGCTCTGGGCCCCTCACCTGCTTCTTGAGGTTCTCAACCTGACTCTGCAGTCTCTGAATGGCCTGCTGCAGCTGAGAGATCTGGATTTTGGTTTCCTTCATGCTGTCCCCATGCAGCTGGGCAGACACCTGGAGTTCCTGGTACTGAGTGGGGGCAGAGGTGACACCATTAGCTGAGAAGACCCTCACCCATGGGGGGACCCATGTCCCACATTCTTTGCCTCCTCCCATCCTCATTGGAATGTAGGTTAAATGCTGAGACCAGGACATGGTGGAATACGCTTGCAGATGTCCGAGCTCATTGTCCACGGTTTTCCTGCAAGGCCTCCCTCCTGGAGAAGGGGAATAGTCATGCCCACCCAGCCCTGGAGCTTCAGGGAGGTTATCAGAACTGCCGCCTAATGGGACTGAGGCAGATAACGACCCTGAGGTGTAAGCGTGAGGACCCAGTCTTTCCAGCATGGTGCTGCCCCTGGGCCCTGGTACCTTGGTCTGGTACAGCGTCTCGGCCTCAGCTTTGCTGGTCTGGGCGATCTCCTCGTACCGGGCACGGACCTCAGCGATGATGTCACTGAAGTCCAGGCAGCGGTTGTTGTCCATGGACAGCACCACGGACATGTCGCTGGCCTGGGTCTGGAGCTGACCCAGCTCCTGCGGGGAAGGCTGACTCAGCGCCCACCACCCTGCAGCTCCCATTCTCCTTGGAGCCCCAGGGCAGAGGCGGGAAGCCTGGCTCTCTGTCTACACCCCATGGCGGTGGGGGGGGGGGGGCGTGCAGCCCTCTTTCACACTGGTTGGCACTGAATGCTCCCTGCTTCTGTGTCCTCATCGGAAATGAAGGCTGCAGGAGGTGGTCTCCAACAACTCTTGCAGCTTGGAATGTAAAGGAAAACATCCCGCAAGGCCCGAATTACCTGGCCCTCATCACTCCTCTGACCTTTTATCACCCTGCGCTCCCTCAGGCTCCTGCAGCCCGGTGGCCTCCTTGCATTTCCTCAGATACCAGCACTCGGGGTGATGGACCACTCCCTCACCCTGGAATCCCTGATTCCCGCCTGTGTGGCTAATTCCCTCACCTTTTTCAAAACTTTGCTCAAATTTTATCTTCTAAATAAGGCCACACTGACCATCCTATCTGAAATTGCCATCTACCCTACTAACCACATTCCTAATCCTCCTTCTTCCATTTTAATGTTCCTTTTTCATAGCATTTATCACCTTCTAACATATTCTATAACTTACTTATTTACTAAGTCTATTATTTATTGTTTATCACCCAGTTGAAAGCAAGATTTGTGACTTTCATCAGGTTATTCACTGGAGTGTCCCCAGAACCTAATCATCCACATAGTAAATTCTCAGTAATTATTTGTCAAATGACTGAATGACCAGAATCTAAGTCACCCTGACCAGGCTTCACCTCCTGGACACTCCCACAGTGGCCACAGGGAGCCTGCCCACCCTGTCCCTTCCCCTCACTACCCCCTGCCCTTGGGGACACCACTTCTGCCCTTGGCACATCCTCACTTCTTCATACAGACGCCTCAAGAAGCAAATGTACTCTCTCAGAGCGTCCAGCTTGCCTTCCAGCTCCATCTTGCTCAGGAACACCTCGTCCACATCCTGGGGACAGGGAGACAGAAACCATGTATCTCCTTCTCCCTCTCTGCGGCCCACTCTGGCTCAGGAGTTCTGTCCACACACTGCCCGACACCCACCCACAGCCGTCTCCAGAGACCCGCTTCTTCCTCCTCCAGCCCCACCGGGCCCTGCTCTCCCTTCTGCCTAACACCGACCCATACTGCCTTCAGGAAGTCTTCCCTTATTCATCCCAACCTGTTCTGCTTCTTCTACTCATTCCCGACCCTCTCCTGCAGTGACACCCAAAGCTTATCACATGCTCCCTCAGTTGGATCTTGTCCTGGGGTCCCTGTGTCTGGGTAGATGTCCCATTTCCCTGGGGACCCCTGCAGGCAGCATGAGAGCAGATCCTTCATGACGACCTTCGCCCCTCTGCCCTCACAGCCCAGAACCGGGCTCTGTGCACTGCAGCCGCTCAGGCCCCGAGCGCAGCAGCTGACCCCCACCCTCACCTTTTTGAGAACCACAAAGTCATTCTCGACGGTGGCCCGCTTGTGGGCCTCCTGCTCATACCTGCCAAGTAAAAACAGAGACACGCTGTCTAACGGGCGGGGATCAGAGCCAGAGCCCTCCTCCGAGCACCGCCTTCCTGAAAAGGCCGCATGCGCCTTGGATGCTCAAAGCGGGACACACCGCCAGTCCGTGTCTCCACCTTTCTATCAGGAAACTTTGGTCACATCCTGGCCATGTCCCTCTCTACTCTTCCAGCCCACATCCCCTGGATGACACGGGGCCACAGCACTTCACATTTACAAATCACATTCAAACACCTTTTCTGACCTAGGACTCAAAGTCACTGAACCCAGCCTCCTGTTAGTCCAAGGCTCTCTCCACACCACCAGGTGACTTAGGTGGGGGACCCAGAACCACAGCCTAGCTGTGAATCATGCCACAGGCCTGGGGATGGTCCACGAAATACATTCTCTCCCACCCATGAGACCAGAGAACCTCTGAGTCACTTCAGCTCACAGCCTGCTCAACAGGAATTTCTCAAGGAAAACCCGCTGAAGCATTGTTTAAATAAACCCCTCCCAGCACTGACCAGAAACATAGACCTGGGAGCCGGGGCCTGTTGGCTCTCCAGATCTGGGCATCAGGGGCCGTGGGGCCTCCTTACCTGCAGCAGGTGAGCCACTGTGAGAGTCAGAGGGAGTGCAGTGCAGAGGGGCTAAAGGGAAGCCCAGTCATGGGGGATGGGGGGTCTCAGCTGACAGCCCGACCCAGCCCTCCTAGACCCCACCAGGCCCCACGGGGAGGGTTGGTCTCCCTACTTGGCCTTGTACTCCTCTTCCTGGTCCTGGCAGAGCTTCAGCTCCGCGTCCAGAGCCCCTCGTTGTCTCTGGAGCTCCTCCAGCTGCTCTCTGAGCCCGGCCAGGAAGTCCTCGAAGACAGACTCCAGGCCCCGAGGGCTGTCACTCACCCCCAGCTGCTGCAGCAGCTCCCACTTGGTCTCCAGGACCTTGTTCTGCTGCTCCAGGAACCGCACCTGCAGCATAAGCAGAGGGTCCCTGAGGCCCTGTGGATGTCCCTGGGCCTCTAGGGACTGAAGCCTCGTGGACCCTGTAGTCAGCCCACCTTTCCCCTGCCTCCCAACCCAACCTGAGCACAGCCTCATGCCCTTCCACCAGCCTCTGAGCACCTCAGAACAATCGGAAAGAATAACAGAGAAGGGTCTCCCCACTGCTAGCTGACAGCTTTCTGCTGCTGAGCCCCAACCATGGGACCACAGAGCCTCAGCATAGCCCGAGAGACTTCAGTTAGGCCGAGGAGGGACCCCTTTGCTGCAGAAGCAAATGAGAAGTGAGAGACCCACCCCCAAGTCCATCAAGAACAGTTCCTCCAAGGGATGCACTGAGACAGGGGCTTAGCTAAGTTGGCCCTCACCTTATCAATGAAGGAAGCAAACTGGTTGTTGAGGGTTCTGATCTCTTGGGTCTCCTGAGTCCTCACCACCTGGAACTGGGGGTCGATCTCAATCTTCAACGGCGACAGCAGAGCCTGGTTGATGGTCACTTCCCGGATGCCCCCCGGAGGGCACAGGGAAAGCCCAGGCCCACCACTCCCCTGCCCAAACCGCACCCCCAGCCTTCCCCCTGACCCCCAGGCCATTCCACGAGAGCTTCCTCGGCATCTCCCAAAGGAACTGAGGCTCCTGCTGCTGAAGCTACTCCTGCCTCTGCTCCTGGAGAGGGCAGAAGAGGCTGAGCTCGCACTGAAGCCCCTCCGGGCCCGGCAGGGAGAAAGAGACATGGCAGGGACCCAAGGTCACAAGCTGCAGACAGACAGAGGAGAGTCAAGGTGTGCGAGTTCCTGCCCTGAGGCCCCGGCACAAGACTTTTATCCCCTCCCTTGCCTGGGCTGGGCCTTGGAGAGCAAGATGCTCTTGGCCTGACTGTGTCTGTCACTGACTCCAGCTGACCTATTCTGACACGCCTGGAGAATAAGCGCCTAGCACAAGCCGAGCCCAAGGAAGAAGGAGACCCAGGCCCTGCCCTCGGAGCTCCCCAGCTGCAGAAGAGCTGGGCACGTGTCCGAGACAAGGAAGTGACCAGAGGCCTGGACCTCAGTGCTGAGGATGGGGAGCGGTGGCCTTGAGTGACATCACTGAGGGTCACTCAAGGAAGGCTTCCTGGAGAAGATGGGGAAGAAGGGAGGGACATTCAAGGGGAAAAGAGGATGGAGGGGGTTCAGACAGAGCACCTGAGTGCCTGGGACATGCTAGACACAGGAGAGTGAAGCTTCTCAAGGAAAAATCTACTAACAAGAGTTGGTGAAGGAAGGCACTTCGTAGCACTGAGAAGCCAGGAGGATAATAAAGGTGTTACTGTCAGTGTTGGCTAAACGATAGTCCAGGATTTGGTAATGAAACAGAAAAACAGGGTGCCCAAGTCCCTCCTCTTGCCCAACCCAGCAAACACCCATGAGGCACCACCCCACTCAAACCCGGCACCTCCAGCCAGGATCCTGGCCAGCGGAGCACTTCTGGGCCCAGCCTTGTCCCTTCCACTGACACCCATCGCCAGGCCCATCCTCCCGAGTCAAGCACTGTGCTGTCGGCCAGGTTACAAACCAGAGGCACCTGGGCTACGGAACAAAATGTGCCTTTAGAAACATACTCCCTTGGGGGCTGGAGCTGAACCAGGAGCTTTGGGGTTCCCCACAGGATAGACACGGTCTCTGCCCCGAGGGTCTGCTGAGGGGAGGAGCCCGGGTGCGTCCAGCACTGAGTGAGCCTCCCCCGGTGCAGAACCCCGGGAGGAGGCATCAGCCACCTTCGCTGAAGCTCCTGCTCAGCTGGCAAGCAGCATAAAGAAGCTCTGATTTTTAGAAACTTTCAAAGTTTCTTTACATGGCTGGAGAGTTATTTCTTTCTGCCCCTGCCCCCTTTCCTAGAGCTAGGGCACCCTAAAACTGAGACACTGGGGCCTTTGATGAGGCAACTCAAAGCAAGGACAAACAGAGACCCAACACAACAAACACTCCAAACCCGAGGAAGTCAGTCGCCCTAGCGGCGCATACCATCCCAGAGATGCTCCGCCCTCCCTGCTGAGGCCCCTCTTCCAAACCCAAGCCCTGGGACCACTGTGAGGAGGCGGAGAGGGCCAGGCACTCTCCTTCGGGTCCCACAAATACGCTTGAGAAGGGTCTGCATGGACCGGACTCTACCACCCCTCCCCCCTCACATGTGGATGGGGCCAAATTCACCTCCTGGGAACTTCCCCATATTTGTAATATTACCAAATATTAGAGCCTAAGCGAGCTTCAAGGTCCAATGCCCTCAATTTACACTTAAAGACACTAAGGTCCCGGAGGGTGTAGGGCGGGGTGCAGAAACTGTGCAGCCTTGAGTAACCCGAGACATTGCACCAGATGACCTCTAAGCCTGCTTTAACCCATTGCTCCGTGGTCCAAGTGACTGATTCAAGGCCACCCACAAGGCTGATCAGGCTGGAGCCAGGTCCTCCATCGAGCCCAGACCACTGCTCCAGGGGGCAGCCCACTAAACCTTTGACCAGTGCTCCGCCGTGTCTGTCTTGTCCACCACTCTATCCAGCTCAGGGTCCGGCACACATTGGGCACCAACAAGCACTTGTTTTAAGGAATTCTCATTCGTGGCAAGACTCTTCTTGAATCCTCAGGTTCTCAAATGCTGCTGTGACATACCTACATTTTCCTCTAGTAGAAAAAAAATCATGCAGCGATGGAGAGAATGACAAAATCGTTTAGAGATTTGAATGCGCAGCCCCTGTCAGACTAATTGATGTGTTCCTGCACACCAAAGTCCACAAAGTGATCGCAATTCATGCAGCAGCAAGGGTGCCCACAGCTCGAACCCTGGGCTTAACACTGCGCCTGGCGATGTGAAGGCTCTGTGGGTTCTATCTATTCAGTTATATTTCCACTCTGGGTCAGCCATTCCCACTCACACCTCATGCTCTGCAGCCCCTGGCCACCTGGTCCCACCTTCAAGAAAGCCCCTAACCAGGCCAGCTCCTCGTAGCTCCCCGGAGCCCCCTTCTCTCACTGCATGCCCCTTAAGTTCCCCCAGCCACAGCTACGACTGCCCAGCCTCTTTCTCTGATTGCTCTCAAGCCTGTTCTGCTTGTGCAGTGAATTTTTTTACCCCAAAGCCATTTATGCACATTTATTTATTTATTTGATCAGCAAAATATGGTTGAGCATCTGCTGTGTGCCTGGGCTTGTGCTGAGAGTTAGGAAATTAGCAGTGAGCAAGGCCCACTCCCAGCACTGAGAAAGCTTCAAGTCTAGTAGAGAAATAGACAGTGAAATGGTAATTAGACAAGTATATAATTGCAAGTACAATAAGGAAAAATTATATAGGGCATGAAAGAGGCCTAAACTAGTTTGTCCCCTAATTTATTCTCAAAAGTGCCAGGAACACTCCTGCCTCAGGGCCTTTGCACTGGTTGCTCACTCTTCCAGGAATGCTCCTCCCTGGTTACCCACACGGCTAAAAGTCACCCTCCCTAGCTGCCCCACACCAAAATTGCGGCACTGAGGCCATCCCTCTTCGCACACTTCTTATCCCCTTCCCTGCTTGCTTGCTTGCTTGCTTTCCACTGAGCACCTATCACTCCCTAACACACCATGTGTTTTAGTTACTCCTTTCACTTGTCAGTCTCCCTGCTCTAGAAAGTGAGCTCCATGGGGGGAATTTTTGTCTCTCTCCTCATTTCTGTAGCCCCTGAATTTAGATTTTCTGTCAGTTCTGGTTGGTTTGTTTTTAAATTGTCATTGTCCGTCTTTTGGTTGTGCAAAGAGGCACAGTGTGTCTACCTACACCTTCATCTTGGCCGGAAGTCACAGCCCCTGAATTTAGAGAGGTGCCTGGCAAGTAGGTGCTCAATAAATATTTCTTAAATGAATGAATTCCCATTCGATTTCATCTTGTTTTTCTCCTATCTTTCAAACTCTGGAGATCCTTGTGACTCTTAATTCTGTTCTCTAAAGCATTAATCACTCCCAACCCCCCACCACCCACCCAAGGCGGGGAGATGCACACATGTAAGAAAAATGGTCGTGTCTCTGTGTGCGTGAGTCTGCGCAGCCTGCCTTTAGCCAGCCTCCCCTCTCCAGCCACAGCCGGCCTGGCCACCTCCCCTGACCTAGGCACCGTGGAACCTCCCCTCAGTTTGGCCTTTACAGCTAAGAAACACGTGCCAGATTCTAACCCAGAATATTTCCAATATCCCAAACATCAGTCACCCTTATTCGACCTTTACCATCATGCCATGTATCATGCCATAAGACCTATTAGGTGCTGAATATTTTTATTTAAATCAAAACTTATTCTGAGCCTCAGCAATAATATTCTTGAAATTGTGACATTCATGTGCTAATTCTAATTAATATTCAAATAAAACATAGCTATTAAAATGTAAAATGTTCACCCATGTGCCAAAGGCTTACACAGCACGCCTTAGGAAACGCAGGTCAATCCAACCCTGCCTTTGCTGCACCAAAGCTGGAAGGCTCACAGCTGCCCTCAAACCAGTGAGGGCAAGAAGAGAGCAGCCCCCTTCCAACCGGGCCCCATGTCTGTCCTCCTCATAATTATGCCTCTCTTGGCCTGTAGGGGCAGCAGGGAGGAGACAAAGGAGCCCCTTATCTGTCCAAGCCAGGAGAGCAGACTCACTGCAGCGTCCTCTGCCCTGGCGCCCTCCTGCCTGCTGGGCTGGGGGCAGGCAGCCCCGCCCTCCTCGCTGCACTGACGAAGGGCTACGGCGACACAGCCCAGAGGATGGGCTCATTGTACCAGGAAAGGGCTGCCCACAAGTGAGCCGAGCGGCTGCCTCCACAGATCCTCCAAACCCCTGCAATGAGACCCCTAAACTCAAAGGAAACACACGCCCAAGACAGAGGGCTTGGAGAAGAGTTTTCAAAGTTTCCCCTGGGAGTTTAGAATTTCAATGTATGTCCTCACGTTCCAAGCTGAGAGCAGAAGAGAGGGACAACAGCAAACTTTGCGACACCATCATGCCCTGCGTAAGGACAGGGATTCATTCTGAGAAATGCGTCCGTAGGTGGTTTTGTCGTTGTGTGAACATCAGAGACTGCACTCACGCAAACTGTAGGATGCAGCCTCCTGCCCTCCTTGGTCGTCTGGTACAGCCTGTGGCTCCTGGACTGCAGTCCTGCACGGCATGTTGCATTACTGAACACTGTGGACAATGGTAACACAATGTAAGTATTCGCGTGTCTACATATATCTAAACAGATAAAAGCTACCTGAAAGTATGGCATAAAAAACACAAATGGCCCTGGCTGGTGTGGCTCAGGTGGCTGGGCGTCGTACCTCGAGGTGGCCAGTTCAATTCCCAGTCAGGGCACATGACTGAGTTGCAGGTTGAGTCCCTGGTCAGGGCACTACAAGAGGCAACCGATCAATGTTTCACCCCCTCTCTTTCTCCCTCCCTTCCCCTCTCTCTAAAAACAAATAAATAGGGGGAGGATGAAGGTAAGGAAGGAAGATGGGTTTGGATGGGGTCAGGGGGAGTGGTGGGGAGAAAATGCAGACAACTGTAATTGAACAACAATAAAGTAATTTATTTAAAAATAATAATGAATAAATAAAATCTTTTTTTTAAGATGCAGATGGCCCTGGCCAGTTGGTTGGAGCATTGTCTGAAAGGTTTCGGGTTCAATTCCTGGTCAGGGCACATGCCTGGGTTTCGGGTTCAGTTCCAGGTCTGAGAGCATACAGTCCTCGGGAGGGGCACGTACAGGAGGCACCCCATCGATGTTTCTCTCCCTCCCTTCCTCTCTCTCTCAAATCAATGAAAAAGTGTCTTCGGGTGAGGATTTTTTAAAAATACAGATGGTACACCCATACGAGGCACTCACCATGGATGGAGCCTGCCAGACTGGGTGAGTCTGTGAGTGGTGAGTGAATGTGAGGGCCTGGGACATCAGTGTACACTAGTGAGACTTCACAAATGGGCTTTACAAATACTGTATACTTAGGCTACATTCAATTTATTTTTTAAATGGCACGGGATTGTGCCAGAACATTATGAAAGCTACATCACTAGACGGCAGGAGTTTCTCAGCTTCAGTGTACCATGGCAACAGTCTGTGCATGCCATCCATTTCTGATGGCCATGTCATTACATGACCCATGGCTGTGATGGCCCGTTTACATGTGTAACATGGTCATGCTTTACAACATGCTAAAAAATTCAGAATATTGAGGACCCTCTGAATGTCACCACTGAGCCAGGCCTTAGCAGATATTTCATTTTCTTTCACTCTCACCACCAGCCAAGAAATGGATATTACTATTTTCACTCTGTAGGCACAGAAATCAAAGCAATTGTCCAAGATCTCAAAGATAGAAAGGGGCCAAGCCAGGGTGAGAACCTAGACCTTCTGACTCACACCATAGTCTTGTGGGAGCACCGCAGCACCCCTGAGACTCGTGTGTGATGTGAGCATGTCCCTGTTCCCTTGTTCAACAGGGAACCAGAGGCTTCCCCCAGGCCCGTGCGGGGAGGGGACTCACAGGGCTTCCGGGCTGGGCAGGGTGTGCTGTTGTGTAACAGCTGGCTCTCTGCGGGGTTGGGAACCTCCTGTTTTGTAGGGTTTGCCACTTTGGGGGGTGTAAACACTCCTGCCATGGCTACCAGTGAGCTGTCACTAACTATAGTGACTGTCATTGAGTACAGTGGTGTCATTGACTACAGAGTTGGGCAGTCAGCAATCCTGGGTTTGGAGGAGCAGGGAGGGCTTCCCATGGAGGGGAGTCAGGAGCACACATCTGGGGGCAAACTGGTGGTGTCTGGGAGAGGGAGGAGGGCTGGACAGAGAGGGCAGAGGGGGTGTTCAGACCAGAAAGCCTGAGTTGAGAGTCCGGACTTGCCCATCCAAGGCTCAGCACGCAGCCACCACCACTCCGACCCAATCAGGTTCAGCCAGTTGGACTCCCTGATGCTAGCAACTGCTCTTGGTTTGACAAACATGTGTGAGGCATGTTACTAGGGACAGCCTCCCAACACCCCAGAGGGTGCAGGCTCATGGGGCAAGTTCTAGGGCAAAGTTCTGAGGATTCCTGCAACCCCAGGAAAGTGAGGTCAAGGCCCCAACAGGGACTCCTGGACTGGGTGATCGGGTAAGGGACCCCCAGGACCAGCCTTGCTCCTCAGCCCCTCTCACCAGTGTCCCTGCCGTGGCCTTCTGCAGAGCTGTGCCCTTGGCGTGGGGGTGGGAGCTGGTTGGAAATTAACCCTCTGCCCCTGTTCCCAACAAACTTCATTCTGAGAGAACAATATTTTCAAAACTGCAAGTTACTCCCCAGTAGTGGGTTGTGATGGGTCTCAACCAGCATATCAGAGTGCATCACAAGTGGTAAAGGTAATTTTCGCCAACAAATTTTGTTTCACACGTGTGTGCATATCTGCTAAGAGTGTACAGCTCTATGATATAAAGTGAATTTCTTACTAAATATCATTGTCAGAAAAAGTTTGAAAAACTCTCTGGTTGAGGAGGTGGTCCCACACTTGAACATACACAAACGCAAGACAAAAAGGCCAGAATCAGGAGCAGCTGGAGATGGGAAGCTTTTCCAGAAGAGAAAAGATAGGAAAGCAAGGTCGTGAGGGGGGAAAGCAGAGAGTGAGGACCTCTCCTAATCTATCTCAAGAGTTAGGAAATTCTCCTAATATCTCATCTAATCCCTAAACCCAGGGTTGTGTGCTGTGCCCCACAGCCCACCCACTCCCTAAAAGGAAAAACTATGATCCCTCCTCCACGTAACCACTGAGTCAGAGTCACAACAGTGACAAGGACAGGAAGTCCATGTTGAGTCCAGGCAGGGTTAAGGTCAGAGCCGGGCCAGGGCAAGCAGCAGCAGCAGGCTGAGTTCAGACAAGGCAGGAGCTGCTGACTGTGGGCCAGCCTGTGTGCACCAGGGCAACACGGCCCAGGTCAGACCACGTGTCTGCCCTCGGGGAATGTAGACCCTAGTTAAGAAGACCATAAAAACACTCAACAACAGAGCAACTCGACAGCAAAAACACCCCACATGCGCAGAACCTGCCAGCTGTTGTAGAATGTCAGAGCAGAGACCTAAGAGGTCATCTTGTTTGGCACCCTTGTTTCACAGTGCAAGAAACTGAGGCCCAGAGAGGGAAAGCAGCCGGCTCAGGGCACACAGCAAGGATGGGACAAGAATCTACTAGGCCAGAACTCATTTCATCCTACACCTCCGAGAGCCAGAAAGCCAGGAGACTGGGACAGAGACCCACCCACCTACCCTCACAATCCCAACAGGTGTGTGAACGCTGTCATCCACCCATAACATTTATTAGACTCTTCTCAGTGCCTATTCTGTGCTGGGTGCTTCAGGAACAACGAGCAATCCCCTCCAGGTCAGAACGGAGTGCACCTGCACCTGCTGCCCCCCAGGAAAGGAGACTGGCTCTGTGACCTCCCCGACCTGCTCCAGACACTCATTGCTGTCAGGAAGTCCTCAGGTCCAACCCCGCTCCTTCCTGCTGCAACATCAGCTTGGCTCCTCTTGGCCCCGGAGGTGCCTGCTTACCAGCCTGGCCCGGCAGGGAGGGAGGGTGCCCGGGCTCCCAGGGCCCTCTCCTGGCTCCGGAGTCAGCCTGTCCATTGCTCCGGCCACTGCCTGCTCAGGCGGCATGGAAGTCCAGGGAGCTGTGCCAGCGAAGCGTGTAGGTGGGGCGGGGTCAGAAGGAGAAGAGGACCCTCGGGGAGATGTTAGGTGGGGAGCGAAGCAGGAAGGAAACCACCTGCTACCCAGCTTCTTTTTTTTAAGATTTTATTTATTTATTTTTAGACAGAGAGGAAGGGAGGGAGAAAGAGAGGGAGAAAATTTTTATGTGTGAGAAAAACATTAGTCAGTTGCCTCTCACACATCCCCAACCGGGGACCTGACCCATAGCCTAGGCATGTGCCCTGACAGGAAATCGAACTGGCGGCCTTTCAATTTACAGGACTATGCCCAACAGCTGACCCCCACCAGCCAGGGCTGCCCAGCTCCTTAACATCTCTGCAGTTGATTTAAAGATGTGAAGGAAGAGCATCCTAAAGTTCATGACATTTCCTTTTTTATACAAATAATACAAATTCATTGTTGAGTTTTTAAAACAACAGGTAAGAAAATAAAATTAGAAAAAATAAAACTTCACCAAAATACTACCACCTAGAAGTGGTCACTATTTACATTTTGGTGCATAATCTTCCAGACTTTTTCACATGTAAACACAGGGTCCCACAGAAGTCACACCTGCTTCAGTGTGGTTGGTAGGGTAGTAATATGGGTGTAATGATTTATGTTTTAATTTGAATATTTCACCTAAAATATCACTTGGTGTGCTTGGGTACTGTTATGTTACAGAATTACATGATTACGATTTTGTAATAAAAAGGGGCGTTATTTGTGCCAGACCCTGAACCTTCCGTTACTCATTCAATCCAAATCCATGGGATACGTTCAATGTGCCAGGCATTGTCCTAACTCTAGAGATAAATCACCAAACAAAACAGATAAAATCCATGCCTTTATGAAGTTTGCATTTCATGACTATGGGTGTGTCTATATGTACATGCAGTCAAATCCTGCACATTCACGGTTCCACATCCAAAATTAAACCAACCTCGAATTGAACACATGCAGGGGGCCCCCTGGCTGCTGTGGCTCAGTGGATTGAGCACCAGCCTGCGAACCAAAGGGTCACCAGTTCAATTCCCAGTCAGGGCACATGCCTGGGTTTTGGGTCAGGTGCCCAGTAGGAGGCATGCGAGAGGCAACCACACATTGATGTTTCTCTCCCTCTCATTCTCCATTCCTTTCTCTAAAAACAAATTAAGTAAAACATTTTTTAAAAAAAGAAAATATTCAGGGGAAAAATGTTAAACTGTCGCTGGAAGGCCTACAATGGTTGCATCCGTACTGAACGTGTAGACTTCTTTCTTGTCACTGTTCCCTAAACAACACAGCATGACAACTATTCACGTGGCATTTGCGCTGTGTCAGGTATTATGAGTAATCTAGAGATGACTTAAAGTGTGTGAAAGGATGTGTGCAGGTCACATGCAAATACTGGGCCATTTTACATAAGGGCCTTGAGCGCCCAGAACTTTGGGGTCTGGGGTGGGGGGTGGTCCTGGAACCAGTCCCGCGCAGACACTGAGAGACAGCCGTGTGCTCACATGTCTAGTGTCATCTACAGTGGTGTAAGCACCGTTCATTCATACAAATGTGTGTTTCCCAGAGTGGGATCATATTACACACACAGATTCATAGCCAGTTTTCTGTCTGTGTCAATAAACATACCCTTAGATTATTATGAATGACTCAGAATACCCTTTTGTGTGGTTTCTCAGGGCCTTTTGCCAAGGCTAGTGTCTGATTTCTTTCCCACAGGAGACATGAAACTTGCTCCAGAAGCCCCCTGTGAACACAGATGTACACACACGTGTACACACACGAAAGCGTGTACGCCCACACCGCAGCCTGTGGGAGCCAGCCACTGGCTAGTTCAGTCTAATCCATTCCTGGCCCCACACATCCTTCCAGGATTTTCCAGGCCACGGGCCCATTCCCTGCACTCCCTTCAAGGCAGGAGGAGCAGGAGCCTGGCTTCTCCCACTCTTGACTCCCCCTGCAGGTGGCTGGGGCTCTCGCAGCTGGAATGGGGCCTGGAGCTGCATGGCAGGAGCCCGACCTATAGCTATACAGGGACAGAGAAGCAGGGGCTGATCCTAGTCTCCCTGAAGTCCCTGCTCCACCACAGACCCCCTGGTGCCTGGGGGAGGTAAAAGACCCCCAAATGGGGACCTGAAGCACCAGTGATTCCTGGGTGTTTTTCTGGACAGTACATGAGGTCCCTGCAAGCTGGCTCCTGGGACCCTGGAGGTGCCTTGGGCAGAGCACGAGAGTGAGGCTGAATTGGCCTGTGATTAAGAACATGGGTCAGACTGGCCAGGGCTGGATTGCTGTCTCCACTACTGACTAGCTGTGTGGCCCCCAGCAACTGACTTGACCACTCTGTGCCTCTACATTCTTGACGATGATAAGCAAATAATAATTCCTATTTCATGGTATTGCTGTGAATGTCAAACAAGACGAAACAAGTAGAGTGCTTGGAACAGCGCTCGGCACAGGGTAGTGCCCACCAGCTAACAGCTTTTATTATTATTATCTTCTGGGCCCGAGTACGTCAGCCAGGCCTGGCCTACTACAGGGTGGCTTTTCTGGGACTCTTCTTCCTATCACTGTGTTCAGAGGGCAACTGTCCCTTCAGACCTCCTGGGGCAAAGAGAGAGGAGGGACATGCTGTGTGTGAATGTGTGTGTGAGTGCTTGTGGGGAGTGTCTTGAATGGAGCTTGTAAACGGATGTGGGGAATGAGTGTGAACGTGCAATGCAGGATGACCGGGCACTCACGTAGGACCTTCCGTGCGCACACACCAGTAGAAGTGCGGTGGCTGTGAAAGTACAGTCTGCACGTGAGTGTAAGTTAGTTGTGTACACTGATTGTGTGCTGTAAGAGGGGGAGTGTGAGTGTATAGTTTCTGTGGATGGGTGTGAGGGTGGGTATAAGGGCATGTATGTGTAGTGGCCTCGTGTGTTGTGAGTGTGTAAGGGCACCTGTGTGAGAAGGTTGTACGTGGACGTCCCCATTCCCCAGCCCCAGCCCAGGCACACGTCTCTGGGAGAAGAGGGTTCATCAGAGACAAAAACTCCCCGTCCTGGAGGAGGCAGTGCCCCCGACTCACTGGGGAGGAGCCTCGGTGTTTTTCTCTCTTCAAAGCTTTCCAGTTTCCTGGAGAAAAGCCTCAGCAGAGCCCAGCCTTTAACCCGCCCCACTGATCGAAACTCAGGAACGGAAACAAGGGCCAGACATTCCCGCCCTACACCCCCACCCCACCCCCGCCTAGGAGTGCACCCACGTCTCTCCCCACCTCCCATTCACTGCTCTGCCAAAGCCCACACCCTCCGCCTGCTGTCTGCCCCCAGCCCCTCCGAGGGCTCCAGGGCAGCTCCCCGCCCCCAACAGGAAACTTAAGCCCCTCTCCAGGCTTTGAGAGCACTTTGCCTACCTGCCCAGGCAGGCCC
Organism: Tonatia bakeri; assembly: GCA_004024845.1. NCBI lineage: Eukaryota > Metazoa > Chordata > Mammalia > Chiroptera > Phyllostomidae > Tonatia > Tonatia bakeri. The sequence continues at coordinate 7,180 of PVIA01013334.1, read as the reverse complement.
TGCCGGGGGCAGTGGCAACTCCCTGTGCAGAGGAACTGAGGCCGGGGGGTGGGGGGAACTCCAGGGCCCACAACCAACCAACCCCCCCCCCCGCCGGAGGCAGGCATTCCACGCCACCCTGCATCTCCTAAGAAGGCAAAATCATGATAGAAGACAGGGTGGGGGTAATGTCTCAGAGAGAAGGACCACTGGAGGCAGGAATTGGACATGAAAAGGGGTCCTTCCCTTCATTTAGGGGTTCTAGAGAAAACCTCTCTTCCAAGAAGTTTTCTCAACTGTTAATATTATTACATGTAGTAAGAATAATTATCACTGAATGTGTAACTGCTACAAGCCAGGTGCTTTATTTATTGTACCTCTAACTAACCCATTTATATATGGGGAAACTGAGGCTCAATAAGGTTAAGTAACATGTCTTAGATCACACAATCTGTGGCAGCACAGCCAGGATTTGAACCCCAGGCTGCCTGCCTGTAAAGCCTGGACGCTTTCCCAGGCCTGCGCCCACATGTCTGTTCTTAGCTGGAAGGGGCTCCTCTACTCTTCCCCCTCCACCGGGGGGTGGGGGAATCCGAAGACAGACAGAGACACGCTCATAACAACTGAGGGGATTGTGGGCTAGGGCAGTTGTCTATCCAGGGCAGAGGAGCATGGAGAGGCCTTAGGCAACAAGGGGGAAGAGGTTCTTGAGTGGAAGGGATTAAAATGATGAGGAAGGAGGCCCATGACTCTGTGACACCTGGCCAGGAAGGGCAGGTGCATTGGTGCATTCAGTGTGGCAGAGAGTGAGAAGTGTAGATGGTAGAAACTGAGGCCTGGTAGGGCTGAGTCCCCAAAATACCTGTCCACTGTGCCTTTACTACCTAAGGAGGCCTGAGCTATCTGCCTCATGGCCCCAGCAGGGCCAGGGGTCTCAGGCCCCAAGGAGCCCAGGTGCTGGGTAGTTGAACACCTCCAAACTCTGGAATGTGCCAGGGCCTCATTCCTCTGGCCACCTGACCTGCAACACCAGGGAGGAGAACTCAAGCCCCGGGGCTTATGGGGAAGAAAAGCTCAGCGGAACTCCAGACCAGCCAAGGAGCCCCAAGGGACAAGCACAGAAAGGCTCCCAGCTGAAGACTCAGGAGAGAAGAAATGGGCAGGAGCCAGGGAGGGAGGGGAAGGTGGGAAAGACAGTAGGGCAGAGTGAACGAAGATCAGTAGGGAGAGGAATTGGGATTAAGGGTGCCGTGGGGGGCAGGGGGTGGTCTTTGCTGGGGCTGGGGCAGAGCACTTGGAGAAGGGAGATGTGCAAACCTCACTGGGTGCCACCCCAGCCCCCTCCCAGCTGCCCCAGGAGCAGCCAGTGCCAGGGAGAACTTGTGTCAAAGACCCAAGGGAAGCTGAGCGTCACTTCCATGAGGCCCTCTCTCTCTGGGACTCGACTCCAGGAAAGTGGCAATTGTCAATTTCTGGCCCCAGGCCCCTTAAAGACCCTTTGCAAGAGGAAAGTGCAGAAACTGCATCAAAACTGCATTTAAAAGCCCCCCAGAGCTCTTAGCTGGTGTAGCTCAGTGGACTGAGCGCAGGGCTAAGAAACAAGGGATCACTGGTTCGATTCTCAGTTAGTGCACATCCCTGGGTTTCGGGCCAGGTCCCCGACGGGGGGCATGCAAGAAGCAACCACACATTAATATTTCTCTCCCTCTTTCTCCTTCCCTTCCCCTCTCTCTAAAAATAAATAAAATATTTTTTTAAAAGTTCCCTGGAGAGCAGGCCCACCACCAGGTAATGGGCCGGTGCTGCGCACTGGGGACCGGAGTCAAACCCCTGACACAGCTGAGGAAAAAACAACGTAAATGAGCAGTGGGACTGGGTGCAGGAGACTCAGGTCAGGCAGGGGAGGCCGCCCTCGGAGGCGGAAACGCTCACGATGACTTGTTTAGAGTCCTCCCCCAGGGTGGACTCCCAGGAGCACCAAAGGGCAGACCAGAGCCCCCATCTCCGGGTCCTCTCAAGAAGACTCTGTCCCCTAGAGAACAGGATAGGAGGTCCTGTCACATTCTGCTGAGACCCTCTGGACACCTGGTTTGTGAGGAAAAAGGGGAGAGACTTGGAAACACGAATGCAACCCTGTGGGAACCGTATGTAAATGAGGATGATGGCCCCTGCCAGTGGGCTACTGGGACAATGAGGTGTGCTATCTACACAGAGGTGTCCAACCTGGGGCCCGCGGGCCACATGCAGCTCAGGATGGCTATGAATGCTGCCCTACACAAAATCATACATTTACTTTTACATTACGAGAATGCTTTTGTGATTATGTGTGGCAGTGTACTAAATGTGTGGCCCAAGACAACTCTTCTTCTTCCAGTGTATCACACACCTGGGAGAGAGGGAGGGAGCAGCAAAGATGGGGTCCTACACCCACAGATGGGAAGGTGGCCAGAGCCACCAAAGAGGGGCCAGGGCCCAAACACCCTCTGGCTCTGGCCAGGGAGGGATAGCTGGGCTCTTTTGCATGTCATTTGACACGTCTTTTGCATGTCTTGCCACTGACACTTGTCAGTCCTGGCACTTCAGAGCCTCTGGACCCCTCATTGTCTCTGTCCCTTCCCCAAGGCCCTTCCTGGACTCCTGAAGGCAGAAGGACCCAGACGGAGAGGAGAGCCTGGGCTGAAGTGGAGGGTCTAAGATGCGACCCAGCGTCTGCAGAAAGCCGACTGAGGCAGCAAGCCTGGCTTTGGGCGACCCCTACAGGGCGCTCCCAGAATAGACAGGAAGGGACAAGTAAGCACGGGCTCCTCCCCCTCCACGTGAGCCCAGCTGCCCAGCCCCTTTTCCTCCAATGCCCCCTGCTGCTTACAGCACCGAGGAGTCTGGGGGCCAGCCCTCTACCAGATTCTGACAGAATCCAGAAACCCACATCCCTCTGCCAATTAGCCAAGGGGTCAGCGTGGGTTGTAGCAAACACCAAAGCTGCAGTGACTGGGAGTGCTGGGCTGTTCAGCAGCACCCCTCCGGATCCCGTCAGATCTGTACCGGTGCCCCCGTCTGGCACCACACTCCCATCCTGCAGCCTCGCAGCAGAAGGGCTCAAAATTTTACTTTTGAAAGAATGTGGGGAACAGAGGGAACTGTGAAGAAGTGGGGAGAACCTCACGCAGCCTATAGTGAAAGTGGACCACTGGCGGTCTCCCCAGCGGGGCCTGTCCCGACGGGGTTACAGCTGGCTGGATTGAGGTCAGGCCAGGGGAGGATTTCCCCACAGTACTGCGGCTATTGGAGGTCCCTGCGAAAACCCCTAACTCCCACTCAGTGGTTCTGCCTGTCCAGTTGAGGTAGGAAGAACACAACCGGGAAGACACAGCGATGGCAACATTTGACTGGGAGGAAAAATGCCAAAAATGCTCTGACCCTGCAGTTTGCTTGTGGATGTCCACAGGCGCTCGCAGCCGGATCTATCCCGCTGGGCCCCTCCGCCTGCCGCCCCGGCCTTGGCTGGGCTGGCTGGGCATGTGAATGGGGGCAGAGGAGAGGGCAGGGCATAAGGGTGTGTGTGTGAACAAGTGAAGTCATCCTCTCTGGGTGGCTCCTTTTAATTAACACCCTAAAAAACTCCCAGCCAGCAAAAGTGGCTCTTGCCAACTGGGAGCCCCACCCTTCTGGCTCACGCAGGGCCCGGGGGCTGAAGGGGGCAGGAAAACTGAGAGCAGGGAAGGAAGGGGTGTGTTGAGGGCCTGGGTGTTCGAGAAGCTTTCCCAGGCCTGAGAGGACATGCTGACAGGGTCCCTCGGGGCAGCCTGAATTTGCTTCTTCCAGAGCAACAGAATGAAGCTGGGCAAGGTACTGGCACCCCCAGGTTCCCCAGGGAGACCAGTCCCCGGAGTGTCCAGTGTCCCAGCCTGGGAGGATGCCCTATCAGGCATCACACCTAGATCTGGGCCAGGGTGGGACATTACAGCCTCTCTCTTAGCCGTTCCAGTTGGACCCAACAGTCAAAGCAAAGAGTCACTTCATGGAATCTAGTCCCCATGGAGGGAAGCGAAAAGCTTACTCCATGAAGGGGACACAGCAGGCTTCCCACATCCTCCCCCCAGACCTCTCAGCCCCCGTGTCCAGAGGCCACTTCTTGGTCCTGCCCATGTCCTTCCTCCCCCTCAAAACTCTCCTCCAGGCCACTGCCTGGTAACCCTCTCAGAGTCTGTGAGATTCTTCCGGTCGGGTATGTTCAGGCCCCATCGGCACGTGTCTCTGTTGCCTGGATCCGACCCCGCCTGCCCCATCAGGCTGGAATTCCAGAGGACAGGGTCTGCATCCCTGCTTGCTCTGGTCTTCAACGCCAGCTCCTAGGCCTAGAGAGCCGTGGGAGGGGTACAGACCTGCTCACTGTGAAGATGGACATGGGGGGAGGGGGGTGGGAGCCCTGAGACTCAGGGCTTTTCTGGGTGAAGAGGCAGCAGCCCCAGGTTCCATCCCACTGCTGCTCCTACAGAATAATCCCTTTGTGGCCACCGACACGGGGCCTCCATCTCAGGTCTTGACTCAGTGACCTTGGGAGTCCCTTCCAGCTCTAACAGCCTCTTCTACTAAAATTATCCAGTATCCAAGGCAATGGGAGAGTGTTAAGTGGAAGACCAGGCTGGTGTGGCCATGGCTTCAACAAGAAAGGACTGTCACTCCCAGCGCTGGGAGCAGGGAGTCCTCCCAGCTTTCCCTGAGACGAGAGAGCCATTTTCAGATGTCCCAGGTCTGGGGAGAGGCGGGGGTCAGCCAAGAACTGGAGCCAGAGAGCACCAGGCAAAGTAGAGGGTGGCTCAGTTATGCCAGCTAAGTTCTAGAGATCCACTCCGCAACACTCTCCCTAGTTAAAAATACTACGGTGTGCACATAATGTGCTAGGAGGGTAGACCTCATACTAGGTGTTCTTACCACAATGAAAACAGAATGAAAAGCAGAGAGACGTTGTCTGAAACCCGTCCAGAGCCCAATGGGAGCGGAGCCCAGGGGCTTATCTCCAGCTATGGGTGGCCCCCCTGTGGCTGGTTCCAGGGCCCAGGGGCCAAATCCCCACAACCACTACCCTCCAGACCCCAACAGCCCAGAGGAGTGGTGGGGCCAAGGCCACCCCTGCTGACCCCCAAACCCTACCGAAAAAGACAGGCCATCATGCCCTCCCACCAACCACAGGGGACCCAAATTTTCTGGAGCTCAGTTCTTTCAGAGAGGGTGGGGCCTGATTTCGGGTGGCAGTGGAGAAAGGATGGGGTGACTGCTCTCGGGGAACAGAGGGGCGTGTTGAAAGAATGAAAGCGTCCTCTCCCTGGGACTGAGTGGGAGACAGAGCAGGGCGGGCACCGCCCGACGCGGAGGCCTCCGCCCCCCACCCAGCTGGACCAGCTGTTCCCATCACACCCTGGGCAGTAAAACTTGCTTTTATGATAGTTGCGGGGGTTGCTGTTTTCCTTGGGGGTGATGTTTGTGTCTGTGTATCTATGTGCAAACACACCTGGCCCTTGCACATGCACAATGTCTGAGGGCTGTGTGTGTTTGTGTGGGTCGGGTGTGTGCCCGGGAGCGTGCTTGTGAGGGCTTATCCGTCCATGCGGGTCTGGGACACAGACCCTCAGAGTCACCGTTCATCAACTTATTACAGTGTGACAGGCACTTCCCAGCTGTTACTTCCTTTCATCTCCAACCCCATAAGGAAGGTATTCTAGCTATCCCTTTTCTAGATAGAGAAACAGAGAGATTCAATAATCCAGCCAAAGTGAGAGGACGTAAGGGACAGAACTGGGACACTGACTGAAAATGCCTGTGTGTGTTTTTCCATAGACGTGAGAATCTGGGCATGACTTCCGCACACCAGTCTATGTGTCTGTGTGTCCACACGGCCTCTACCTGCTCAGGTGAGTCTGTGCATGTCTGCTTGTGTGTCTGCGTCAAGGCCCAGGCCCTGCCAGCCCCGTAGCTGGGGTCCCCAGATCCTTAGAAACAATGTCCCTCCCAAAAAGAGTGATTCTATTTTCTAAAGCTTTCAGAAAACAGTGTGTGTAGTGTGGCTAACTCTGGACAGAGAGAGGGGACAGAGGCTAAAGAGGAGAGACCATCTGGGAAGAGCTCAGGGGGCAGCTAGAAGGAGGCCATCCCCCCTGTCACTGTCACCAGCAGGGCCACCTCTGCCCCTAACAGCAGGTGGGAGGGCAGGGAGGGGCACCCTGGGAGAGGAGTTGGTTGACTCTTCGGCTGGGTGCTCTCTTCTCTGCGAGTTCTGTGCTCTGTCTCCTACAACCTCCCTCCGGAGGCACCAGCCACGGAGTCTGGCTGGGGGCTGGGGGTTAGGTCAGGGGTCGCCCCAGCTGCGAGGGGCCCTGGGAACTGGGAGGCCGGGCGGCAGGCAGCAGGGGCGGGGCCTGAATGGTAGGCCGGGTGGCAGCCGCTGATTGGCTGGACCCCGCGCTCCCACGGCCTCCGGGCGGGCGGCTCCAGCCCAGCCGGGTGACTCACCCTCCTCCCCACCCTGGAGCTGGACGAGCGCCCAATTGCTTCCACCCAAGACCCGCCCGCTAATCCGGAACAACCTGACTCAGCAAGGGGAGCGGGACCTGCCTGCCGCCTTGTTTGCGTCCTCCCCAGGGGCAGGTGGGAGAAGGGGGGTAGGTGGAGGAGAGCATTTGGCCCTTTGTAGAGGGGGACAATCTCATGTCCGTCCTTGGTGGGGCGGGGGGCCTTCTGTCCCTGTGAAATGGGAAAAGCTGTGCCTGACCTTCAGGGTGTGTCTCTGTGTCTCCCTGTCTTGGATCTTGGCAGGTCCTGCCGATAAACTCTGGGCTTCGGGAGTCTGCGTGTTGGTCCACTTGGGGTGACCGCCACTTGAAGATCATTTCAGTGCCCCCACCCCTGGCAAACACACCCTGGTGGCCTTCTCTGTTTCTCTGGCCCTGGCTCTGCCCCCCTCCACGCTGCAGGGCCCCTAGAGATCAGGAGCCAGATGCCACCCTACAGTCAAGCTCAGGATACCCCTCCGGCCCCGGTGGCCCATTCCTGCAAAAATCTCACAGTTACCTCAAAAGGATCCCTTAGAAAGAAAAGGACCCACATTTGTCCAGAGATCCCTGCACACAAGCCCTGTGCCAGGGGCGCCATATTCGTCTCCTCTACTGCTTCTCAGAGTGACTCCGAAAATAAACAGAGGAGAAAC
>PVIA01013333.1:0-32688 GCA_004024845.1 Tonatia bakeri | reverse complement strand
TCAGAGAGTCCCAAAGAGGTTGGACCCAAGGAGGAACACGCCAAGGCACATCATAATTACATTAGCCAAGGTAAAAATGAAGGAGAGAATCCTAGAAGCAGCAAGAGACAAGGAGACAGTAACATACAAAGGAGTTCCCATCAGACTGTCAGCTGATTTCTCAAAAGAGACCTTACAGGCAAGAAGGGGCTGGCAAGAAATATTCCAAGTCATGAAACACAAGGACCTACATCCCAGATTGCTCTATCCAGCAAAGCTTTCATTTAGAATGGAAGGGCAGATGAACTCTTTTAACTTGGCCTTGTCTGAGAAGCATTTTATCATCACCAAGCCCTTATTATATGAAATGTTGAAGGGACTTACCTAAGAAAAAGAAGATTAAAAATATGAACAGTAAAAAAAAAGTCATCAAATGGAGGGTTAGCAACAGGGAAGAAGGAGGAGGAGGGAGGGGGAAAAGATATAGAGAATAAGTAGCATAGACAGTAGGTAGAAAATAGACAGGGGGAGGGTAAGAATAGTATGGGACATGTAGACACTAAAGAATTTTTGACACATGGACATGAACTAAAGGGGGGAATGAGGGTGGGAGGGGATGGGCAGGGTGGTGGGGAATGAAGGGGGAAAATGGGCCAACTGTAATGGCATAATCAATAAAATAAAGAATTAAAAAAAAAGAAGAAGAAGAGGAAGGAAAAAGACCAAAAATATGAATAATAAAATGGCATAAAATGGCAATAACTACACAGATATCATTTACCAATAAGTATACACCTGTGTCTTTTGGTGGATTAAATGTTCCAATCAAAAGACAGAGTACCCTGGCTGGCGTGGCTCCGGTGGTTGAAGCGTAAACCGAAGCAGAGAAGAGGGGAAGGGTTCAAGGGTTCAGTCCAGGTCAGGACACATGCCCAGGTGCGGGTTCAATTCCCAGTCAGGGCACATGAGAGAGGGAACCGCCTGATGTTTCTCTTACATTGATGTTTCTCCTCCCACCCCACTGTTCCTAAAATCAGTAAGCACGTCCTCAGATGAGGATTTAAAAACGACACAGGGTGGCTGAATGGAGAAGAAAACAAGAACCAGCAAAACCCACTTCGGATCAATAGAGAGAGACCGAAAGGAAAGGGATAGAAAAAGGTATTTTGTGCAAATGGAAAGGACAGAAAGCTGGCGTAGCAATATTTGTGTCAGACCAAAGAGACTTTCAAACAAAGGCTGTGACAAGAGACAATGAAGGACATTTCACACACAGTGGGCAAGACACGGACGCAGCCGAACCGCCCACCAGTGGGCGGCTGGGGAAGAACGAGTCGGACACACGCACACAGCGGGGTATTCCTTGGCCATGAGAAGAATGAAATCCTACCATTTGCAACAATGTGGATTATGCTGTAGAGGGCAATATGTTTAGTAAAATACGTCAAACAGAGAAAGACTAGTACTGTATGATTTCACTTATATGTGGAATCCAAAAAACAAAATAAATGAACAATTGGAACAGAAGCAAACTCCTAGATATGAGAACGGCTGGCGGCTGCCAGACCGACGAGTGGCATGGGCTGAGCAGAAACGGCGAAGGGGTTCGGAGGACGAAGTGGTGGCTGCTGAGCCGTCACAGGGACGTCAAGTGCAGCACAGGGAACGCCACAGTCAGTGGTGCTGCAGTAACTACGGTGTTGCCAGGTGGGTGCTAGACTTCCTGGGGAAATCACTTCACAAGTCACATAAGCGTCTCACAGCTCTGCTGTACACCCGAAACTAATATAATATTGAGTATCAACTACAGTGGAAAAAGAAAACACTTTCTAAAAAAACAACAGCAAAGCCCTGGCTGGTGTGGCTCATGGATTGAGCGCGGGCTGAGAACCAGGCATCGCAGGTTCGATTCCTAGTCGGGGCGCATGCTTCGGTTGCAGGCCATGTCCCCCAGCAGCCCCACATTGATGTTTCTCTCTCTCTCTTTCTCCCTCCCTTCCCTCTCTAAAAATAAATAAATAAAATCTTAAAAAAAAATAACAACAAAAAATAAATGTCACTACAGATTTCTGTTTTCATTGTTAATAAAGACCACCCCATAGCATTTCTTGTCATCTGGTAGCACCAGGAGGGTAATCAGCACGACACGGATGTTTAGGAACCTGCTCCCAGCAGAGAACACCTAGGAAATGCACACCGCACTGCTCCTCAACGACTTCTCACAGCCCCGGTCATTCCTGCCGGGGGGTCGCTCTGGGGCAGAGGACTACTGTCGCCTCTCAGCATGTTCTGGCCTGGCTGTTTCCTCGTCTGTTCTAGAGAATCTCTTCTGCGTCATCTGATGCGAGGTTCATGCACTCATCGAAGCTGAGGAGAGCCCTCTATCCACACATTCCCTTGCTCAGAAAGCCACTCCTGACTCCGAGATCTGTTTTGCAAGGACCTGAAGATGAGGCTGATGGGCTACACCATCACCTTCCGCACTCTGGGCCCTGGCCACAGTACACCGTGGCGGAAGCTGGCAAAGTCCACACTGAGCCATGTGTGCTCCCTCAGAAAGCTACTTCTGGAATCTGTAGATTTCTTTTTAAAAAGTTTATCTTCAACACAGAGGCCTAAGTTAAAGTTATTTAAAAAACAAATAAAAATCAAAGCAGCAGGATAGGAAAAGGGGATTGGACCATGGGTATATGTTTTCATTAAAACCAAGTTGCATACATACAAATATTGAATCGTTATGTTGTACACCTGAAACTAATATAATGTATGTCAATTATACCTCAATAAAAATAAGTAAATAAAAAAATTAAAATTAAAAATGAGGATGGCAGGCCACTGGCTATACAAAAACCACTAAACCTCTCTAGGAGGCAAAGATGTAAGTAGGAACAAAGGCCCTTTAAAATGCAAAACCCACCCTGGCTGATGTGGCTCTGTGGATGGAGCGCCAGCCTGCGAACCAAAGGGTTGCCGGCTCAATTCCTCATCAGGGCACAGGCCTGGGTTGTGGGCCAGGTCCCCAGTGCGGGGTGCGCAAGAGGCAACCACACATGGATGTTTCTCTCCCTCTCTTTCTCCTTCCATTCCCCTCTGTCTAAAAGTAAATAAGTAAAATATTAAAAAAAAAATCCAAGCCAAATCATGGGTTCAGAAGACTGAAGCCATGGGTTTATAGCCGCAATTGTCAGCCTTTTTCATCTCATGGCACACACAAAGTAATTGCTAAAATTCTGCAGTACACCAAAAATATTTTAGATTTTTTGCTGATCTGACAAAAAATAAGTATACTTTTGACTCATTTACACCAGATGGCTACTGTTGTACTGGGAGTTTTCATTTTTTCAATGTGACAATCCAAAGGAAAAGAGGTCAGTGCCCCTGACTAAATTGTCAGGTATTGCGTGTTTAAAATTTTTTTATCACCCATGGACATGGGCTTCATTTGGGGACTGCTGGGGGAAGAGAGGGAGGAGCTAGGACTGGTGGATATATGGAGGGAATGGCTTCTCAACTTGCTTTTTATTTTTTAATTAATTAATTAATTAATTTTTAGAAAGAAGGGATGAGAAGAAAGAGAGGGAGAGAATCACCGATGTGTGGTTGTCTCTCATGCCCCCTACTGGAGGCCTGGCCCACAACCCAGGCATGTGCCCTGACTGGGAATTGAACCGGGGACCCTTTGGTTTGCAGGCTGGCACACAATCCACTGAGTCACACCAGCCAGGGTTCAAATTGCCTTTTAATTTAGTGCATGTTGCCTGGAGGTGAGGATGAGTGAGAACAGCTGTAGAAGTGAGAGAAGGGGCAAAGAGAAGGTCATAGAATGGATACTTTCCTTAGGGAAGGACACCAGGACCAGGATATGGGGATTTGGGCGGTGGGGGAAGGAAGGCACCCTTCCTACACTGAGACTCAACCAAGGGCACTGCTCCATACCAGCTCCCCCACCCTCTTTCCCCCCGTCCTAGCTCCTGGCCCAGCTCTCTGCCCTGCCGGCTCCCTCAGCTTCCTGTGGAGAGGAGGGGAATGTAGATGTGGAGATGGTGGCACCCTCCTCCTCCAGGGCCCCTGCCTAAGAGAACTGCTTACTCATCCCGCCCTGAAGTCCCACCCAGAGGCAGGAGGTCAGGAAGCCAGGGTGCAGGCAGGAAAACAACTGTGCCCTTCGCCACCCCTCCTGACACTCTGCCCCTCCCTGGCTCCTCACCTAAGCCTGCAACTCTCGGCTCAGTCCTTGTGTATCTCGCCTTCGTCCTGTCCCTCTGGTCTGGCTGTCCTGCCCGCTGAGTGGATCACTGCAGTCCCCAGCGTGAGTCAGTATAGCACAGTTACCTATGGCCATGAACCCCGGAGGCCACTGTGGCCACATGGAAGACATCCTTGACACTGTGCTCAGAGGGCCGGGAAGATCACTCCACACAGGACACGGCCCCCACCTGTCTGGCCAGCAGTGCCCTGCTCATGTGTAACAGGCATGAGCCGCTACCTGAACAGCTCCCTCGGTGTGGCCAGGTCGGCCTGCATGTCCAGTTTACAGCCAAGCAGCACAACCTTGGCACTGGGGCAAAACTCCCGAGTGCCTCCTTGCCACTTCTGGAGGACGCTGTCCAGTGTTCTGGCCTGCTAATGTCGAAGCCGATGAGCACAGCACAGCATCTGAGCCAGGACAGGCCAGAGCCAGCACTGTCACGGTTAAGAGGAACCCAGGGTGTCCCACAAGAGCTCAGTGTGGCACTTGTCTACCTCACGGCTCGCGGTGGGGACGTGACTCCAGGGGCAGGCATGCTTGGCGAACACCACCGCTGCAGCCTTGCGGCGGCTGCTCTGCCACCCTGCGGTTCCCGCTACGTGCTGCCCCTGACTTCGCCACACACCCCGCCCCAGGCCTCACTGGCTGCCCACACTGGCATCTCAGGGACTGTGCCGAGACACTCTGCCCCCTCTGCCCCTTAAAAATTCTTGCAGCATACCAGGTGAAAATCACATCACTGGTTTAAAGGGTCTTGTTTCTTTTAGCAATTCTCTCTTAAGGTCATAAAAATGAGGTTTTTTGCCCAATTTCCTTCACTGTCAAAATGGAGACACCAGTCATTCTCATTCTTCCTGGAATGGGGAGACAGTTTTAGAAACAGACTTCGAACAAGGGGGAATGGCCTCCCTTCTAGTCCAAGGAATTCAACACATGCATATGCAAGATACTACTACTTATAAACCTAATCAGAGAAGGTACCAATAGTTCTTGTTAGTATCTGCTTCCTAACCGATCTGCTCCTTAAAGCCAGGCGGATGGCTCTCGGAACTCCTATTCTCTTCCGCGGCTCCGGAAGCGGGGAACGAACTCTGCGTCCACTCACCACCTCGAGGCCAAGAGAAATCACTTCTGGCTCAGGCTCCCAGTGGGGGTCTGAGTGTGAGTGTGACGGGGTGACTGAGAGATGACTCGGGGACCGGGAGCGCGTGTGGGGCCCCTGCTGTGTGCTGGGATGGAAGCTCCCCGACAGGCGCCCACGCGAGGAGGTGAGTGCAACTGGGCGGAGAGCTGCTCACCGGGAGGAAAGCGCCGTAAGGACCGCCGGACGTCCAGGAGCACCTGCTGGTAGTCCTTGCTCTGTCGCAGGTTTTTCCCTATTGGAGGAGAAGGAACACGTCACCGTAGGAACGTCGGGGAAGCCAGATCAGGAGCAAAACATTCTGGTTCTAGCCCAAAGCTAAGGAGGACACACTCCTGCATTTTTCTAAAGAGAATATGACTCGAAATACAACATTTGGAGAGGAATCCCGAGTTTGGTTCCAAACATGTTCGATGCAAGTCCTTCCGACCAGAAGAGGAGGGGTCACAACGTCCAGGAGGGTCATGGAGTCAGGTGGACACAGCAGCAGCGGAGACGTCAAGAGGCCAGGGACCTCCTGTGGCGTCACTGGGTAACTGCTCTGAATTTCAAAGTCCACATCTGTGAAGTGGCAATATTTCCACCCTGGCCAGTGTGGCTCAGTTGGCTGGAGTGTCATCCTGTAAACCAAACGCTCATGGGTTCGATTCCCAGTCAGGACACATGCCTGGGTCGTGGGTGCGATCACTGGTGGGGGCATGTGAAAGGTAACCGATCCATGTTTCTCTCTCACATCAATGTTTCTCTCCCTCTCTCTCTGACTCCCTTCCCTTCTCTCTAAAATTAATGAGTATGTCCTTGGGTGAGGATTGAAAAAAAAATGGCATTATTCCCTTCCATAACATACCTCTCAGGTCTCTGTAAAGATCAACCAAGATCATAAACGTGGCAACCCCAGACCACTGAAAAAAACTCTAACATCTGCAAAGTCTAGGGAGCACTAAGCTGTTCAGAAAAGAGTATTAAGATAACTCACATAAAGAAGAACCTAACTACTCCCTTTTAAAAAAATTATTTATTTACTTTTAATAGATAGGGGAAGGGAGGGCGAAAGAGAGGGAAAGAAACATCAATGTGTGAGAGATATACGCTCCGCCAACTGGGTACCTGGCCCACAACCCAGGCATGTGAGGCACGTGCCCTGACTGGGAATCGAACCAGTGACCTTTCGGTTCCCAGGCCGGCGCTCAATCCATGAGCTCTACCAGCCAGAGCCTAACTTCTCTTGACCTAGAAATTCTAAAACCAGAATGAAAATAGGAGACAGTACTTGTGTTAGGTGATAAGCCCAATACAGTGTGAAAGTAAGGAGGCAGTCTGCAGCTATTATGTGATATATATAAATATAAATATATATATATATATATATATATATAAAACAAATATATATTTGTATATCTGTATAACAAGTCTACATCTCCTTCGCAGACCAAAACCAAAAGCTACCAGAGGAGCCTGCACAAAACACCCCCATGGATGCAGCTCCCAAGCCGGGGGCCTGGAATCTGGCAGAAGAACATTGTCTCAGGATTAAGAGCGTGAACATGGCGCTGCCCTCTCCTCCCAACAAAAAGCTGGCTGCTCTGAGGCGGCCAGTTTCAGAGACAGTAACAAGTGGTAACTCAACACCCACTCAGCTGCCCTACGACACAGTGACCTTCCACGGGTGGAGGCTGTTGTAACCATCTCCAGCATCTGTCACACAACAGGGACCCAGCCAGGACCTACCAAACACGTGAAACCATCCCTGGCAGCTGGGCTTCGCCACGCATGGCAGAAAATAAATGTCTGTGGCGTGAACGGGTGGCGTCTGCAGTACTTTCGTCCGCATTCTGCACTCTATTCCCAGAAACTCCCTTTACTCCCTGGCCCTTGCGGGTGAGTTAAGTAACAGCTTTTCACAGAATCATTGAATTTTAGAATTCAAAACAATCATAGTATTTCCTAATAAAAAACCTTTCATTTTTTTAAAGATATTATTGTTCCCCACAGCGTAATGTTTCTCACAATGCAGCCCACCCACGTCGGAATTAGGTGGAGTGCCTGCTGAGACGCAGGCCCCTCCGCGTGCGCACAGACTGCGGTGCCTGTTTTTAACGGACCCCCCACCCAGCCAGTGGCAGCCCCACACGACTGCCTCGTGAAAGCTCGTCCCGCATTTGAACAAACCTCTGCTCATTAGTCGGCCTCGTACTCAGAGCTGACCCAATCGCATTCCCCAGTGCTTCAGACCCACTCGTCTCCTTAGTGTGACATTGGTGCAAACACCCAAGACCCTGGAGTTCTCTTCCCCTGGCCTCCGAAGCGAGCCCCCCCGCACAGTGCCCCCCCCCAGCCCGTACTTGATATGGGAGGCGGGTCGCTGGCGCTGGCGCTGACGTTGAGGAGCTTGGGCCACACCTCCCGCCTGATCTCGTCGGTCAGGAGGCCGCCTTCACTGATGGCCATGCGTCTCAGGGCGGCCACGTCGGTGGGGTTGCTGCTCAGGGCCTGGTATATCTCTGCCACCTTCTTCTTCCTTTTCCCGTTAAAGCCTGCAGGAGCGAACCAACGGAGAGCGGGGGTGGAGGCGCATTGGGCACATGGCCAGCACGCATACATTTTCTTCAGGGCTCAATCTTCTAACTTGGTCTGAGGTACAGGTAGGTATATTTAAAGCCAACCTACGGATATTTAATTAGCACGTAATGTGCAAAACAGGAAGGAACTATATCGTGTAAGTAACCAGCAAGGAATTATGATGATAATAAATGCTCAGTAAATTTAGACATATCTAACAGTTATTGCTGATGTTTTCCTAATAGAATGCCTCTTCTTTCCTAGTATCAAGCTTTAGAGCACATCTCTCTCTCTCATCTAATTTTTTCCTGTGGTTTAGAAAGGGAAAATGTAAAATGTACGCCACCAAAACTCAACACTACATTTTTGAACAAAACCACGAGAGTTTCCAGTCACTGGTAAAACATCAGAGTCCTGGAAACACCCCCAAGTCAGAATGCGGAGGGTGTGCTCGCTCTGAGCGCGGCAGTGGGAGGGCACGAGGGCCGCGCTGATCACTGCGGTCAGGAAGTGACGTTGGAAGCATCTCACATCCTTACGTGAGTGTTTGCTATTTATACACAGGGATTTTACTGTGTTTAAAATACTCTTTAGGAAATCAGTCGAGAATTTGTGGTTGATGTTTATCCTATTATAATTTTTTCTATTTAAAATAATGGAGTAACAGGTTCTTAAGAGTTTTCATGCAGAATATCTAATTTTGGGAATGGCAAACACAAGGAAAGTTAAACAGGGCACCATAAAAGAGCGTCACAAAGGAGTGCACTGCAGGTGCCAGAAAGAGGACTGTGCAGACACCAGAGCTCAGGGGGTGTTGTGGGCGGGCCAGGAAGAGAAGCTGGAAGAGGAAAAGGAGGGTTTCCAGAGGCCGGGGAGAGAGAGAGCAGGAAAGACACTGGGAGACAGGACACACAGGCCCTTCCACTTGACAGCAGGCAGCCCCGTCAAAAACGTGTACGTAGCACACACTCGGTGTGCGGCACTGGAGACACGCACGAGGACGACAACACTAGAAGGCAGGCTTTAGAGAAGACGAATGTTGAGAGGTTGATTAGGGTTAGAAGGGACACGAAGCGGCCTTCCCCAATAATTTCGTGTTCCACGCAACAGTCCACAAACTGTTCCCATGACAAAACTGCAAGTTATTAACACAAGTGAAACTTGGTATTGATGGTCCTGGTGACCTGCCTATGAGAGCTGTGACATGTAGGTCAGCCGGTCTGGAGCCACGTGCGACCGCAGGTGCAACAGGAAAACAACACAGGTGACTTTGAACCTAAGAAGACCTGTTTTCCCAGCTACACTGTTTTTTCCTTGGTAACCCAGTAGAGTGACCGTCTCTTTCGGTCTGTCTGAGAGGCTGCTGGCTCACGCCTGTGATCCTGGCATAGCTGCTCATCGCACACCCCTCCTGCAATCTGTACTTTCAAAAATGTCCCAGCTTGGATGCTAAATTACATGGTTACTCTATCTAGAAATCATAAAAATTAAGTCCCAATTTGCTGTCAGTACAACACCTAATTAGTTAAATGTTTGTTTACAAGGTGCGTCAAGCTCTTGGCTTCAGTGTGTCCATCTGTATGTCCGTCCATCTGTCCATCTATCCACTTGCCCATTAGTCTACCTGTTGATTTATTAATCCATCCTTTAATGAACATCTACTCGTAGTAAGCACTGTACACAGGCAAAAAGATTAATTTGAGCCCTGACTAGTGTGGCTCAGTTGGTTGGATGTTGTTCCACAAAGTGAAAGGTCACCGGTTCGATTCCTGGTCAGGGCATGTGCCTGGGTTGCAGGTTGGGTCCCAACAGGGGCACCTACAAGAGGCAACCAACTGATGTTTCTTTCCCTCTCTTTCTCCCTCCCTTTCGCTCTCTCTTAAAAAGAAAAATAAAGAAAAATTAATGTGATTCCCTCCCAGCCCTAGAGAGGCTCACAGTAGGGACGGACACAAACAATTATTACACACGATACAACAGAATCCTGAAGAATATGTAACTCCAGACAAAAGAATGACTGCTTCTCACGCAACCCGGAAAGGTTTCACCAAGAATGCGCTCTGGTACCTTCTTAAAGAAAGCTCTGCACGTGGACAAGTGGTTGAAGAGAGAGCATTCCAGGGAGATGAAAGAGTGTGCCAGAGACCTTGTCACAAGGAGAAGACATCATGTCCCCCAAACACAAAGATAATTCTGTGCAGCTGAGGTGTTAGGTGGAGGGAGAGGAGAGAGGGCAGAGTTGAAGGACTGCAGTGGACGTAGCTTATGGGATAGTCTGGGCTTTGCTCTACAGCCAAGGAAAGACAGCGAGGGTCACGGGGCCCTACTCTGGAATAGAAGGCTGTGAGTTTTCAATGAGGGATTGCAGACACACAGCATGCAGAGCGGACTTTTTACGGAACAGACTGAGACAAAATAGGAGCAATGATGAATATAAAGTACCAGAGAGCCTGTAATGCTTTTTTCTCAGTTTCCTTGTATTTTCTACACGCCACAAATTAAGAACACTTACATGGTAAAATGAATACTGCTTGAGGCGAGCGGGTGTTTAGAAACCCTGTTAATGTACCTCGAAGTGTGGAAAAATTTCCTCCGTTTCTTGTATCCACCCTGCTCCTCTTCCCACGTAAGCTGTTTAGCAATCTGGGGGAAAGGAAAACTGTGGCCTGTATCTTGGAGAAAGGAACACTGCCTGCCATCAGCTGGATTTCCATTAGGTTTTGGTCAATAATCTGCCAGCATTTTTACCAACTCTGAACCCAAACCACAGCTCCAGTGCTCAGTTCTCTTAACACTCTGTTCTAACTCTATTCTTAGTCCTGCATTTCAAAATTTACTACCATCTTCTGGTCTTCAGTGCCTGGGGGGACGCAATGTACACAGAATAGAATCAAAAAATGAGCTTAGCTACTGCTCCTTTGGAAACACGGCCTGTGACAAATGACACCGCCTCGCCCACACTGCCATCCTGGTGCAATCCCAACAGGGTTGCGCGCTGCCGACAGGGGGCTCTGTCCCCTGTCCCGAGAAGGTGCTGTTAGGCCGTCTCCCTGCCGTGCGAGTACCACTGAGCACGCACACACAAACTTGGTGGGACGGCCCACCGCGTGCCTAGACCTCATGGTGATACCAGCTTCGTGTACGTGGTCCATCACCGACCCAAACGCTGTGTGGCACAGGACTACAGATGTGTAGATCCTCTGGTCTTTTTCTGAAGCTTCTGGTACTTCCCAGGGTAGGATGCTGCTGGAATGTGAATTTTAGCTGCCCTCTGTGCGGCCCCAGTATCACCCTCATCAATCCCACTTTCGATGAAGTGTTAATGGCTGAGGAGGAAGGCGCTCCTTAAGTGTTCCCCCCCATACAGAAAAATTTATTACACCTAATATATAAGCTCTCATTATGACATAAAAAGGGAGAAGAAAACAGAAAACTCAAGTGAGCTAAAGATATATAAATTACAGTGCAGCAAAGTCAACTGCTAGATTACACAGTGAGGAAGCAAATGTTAGTAAGCTCTCAACTTAAACTAATTTGCACATATCTTCTTCACCTCGGAGAAAAATCACAGAGTTATTTCTGGGATACTCGGGAAAATATTACAATTCATGCTTACCACCCATTTTGAGATAAATTTTATGTATGGATTGGGGGTGGGACGGGCACTTCCGGCCATGAGGACACTGTACCCGGGCTGGGGGAAAAGCCCATGTGTTATCGGGACGTAGCGGGTCCATGATCTCAGGCCCCCTGAATCATTTCTTCTCCTGTTTCCTTTGGCCCGGCTTATGAAAGAGATCTAGCGCATGTCCCAAAGTTGACACCTCCCAAATTCTTTGCAGCAAGAGGTCTTGGCCGTCACAACCACGACAAAATGATTACCCTACAGCTGGCTGCAAGACATAAGACACTGCTATAAATAAATCCCGATGCCTGAAAAGCGGTTCATCCAACACAGGAAGAAAGTGATACAGGCACTACTTGGCCGGCTCTCCGTTAAAATGATCATTTTAATAAGGGCACTGGAGCAGCAGTTCTTAACAGTCCAGATAAAGATGACGGCCGGGTGTCGTCTCAAACCCTTCCCGACCCCGGCCACAGAACTCAGGCGGGAATTTCTGCCTCCTCAGAGAAACGCGTACCTCCAAAAGCACCTGGTCTGGGGAAATATATATATACATACACATATAAATAAATATATATGTGTATATATGACAACGACTAAAGATGAACACCAGCTGTGTTCCCTCTAAAAGTTTTTCCATGTCAGTAACATCCATATTAAGGACTGACAGTAGGTAAAAGATCTACATGAGTACACTGTAATGGAATCTTATGCGAGAGTACCAAATTCCACACTTATTATTTGGTTTAAGCTTGCATATCAAGAAAGCTTTGCGGTGTTTAAATAAAAGTCAGACTCAAACTGAGCAGTGCTAGCCTTCATCAAAACACGGGGGCAGGCTGAGAGAGAGAGAGACCCCCTCAGACACCACCCTATCCCACCCCTCAAATTCCAGATGTTGATACTGAAAGTTAACTTAAATTTTAGGCTTGAGCCCTGGCCAGGTGGCTCAGTTGGCTGGGGTGTGGTCCAGCACACCACCAGGTCATGGGCTCAGTTCCTAGTCGGGGCACATGCCCAGGCTGCAGGTTTGACGCCCAGTCGGAGCACAAGGGAGAGGCAATCAACCAACGTTCCTCTCTCACATGGATGGTTCTCTCTCTGCCTCCTTTCCTCCCTCTAAAACCAATAAACATATCCTCGAGTAAGGATTAAAACGGTTTTTAAAGCTTGAACTTAATCTCTGTACCAGAGGAAGACAGTAGGAGAGTACAGCCTTACCTTCTTGTGAGTAAGGTTCTCATTAAAAACAAAGTAAGACAAAGTCGCTTCTGTTTCTGAAGGTCCTATTTAGTTTCAACTCACTGTCCCAGACCCAGCAGATTCCTCACTTGAAACATGCAGACAAGCGCATATCGAGAAAGATGGCTTCACCCTAACAATGCAGAGAAATACTCTAGAGAGCAGACCGGTCTGGTCATGAACTCCACACAGCAGAACTTCTAGTGTTAGTAACTGTTAATTCTCCAAAAACACTCCGACTTCTAAGTTCCTCCTATTCATCCGGAGAAGTAAAATCAAGGAAACCGGGACATGGAGCCGGCACAGCTGTGCCGCCCCGGGTCACCAGACCAGCAGCACTGGGGCGCTCGCTGCCCGGGGGCCACGAGGAAAGAGGTCATCCACACGCCAGCCAAGGGCCACCGAGCCAAAGGGCCCGGGGAAGCAGTGCGCGGGAGCGAGCCCCACGTCCACGCCGCACTAGAACGGGAGAGGGGGGAGCCCAGAGAGACAGACCAGGTGCTCCGTCAACAGGTGCGGGCTGAACGCGCCGACTGGGTCCCTAACGTCACGGACGCCGCCTAGGAGAGGACGAAGGGTGGGAGAGCCGCTCAGTCTTCGTGGAGGGGACAAAGACGGTTTTACTTGGTACAGAGTGAACATGAAAAATTTTAATGGCCATGTCTTGTATGCACAACACACGTGAAAACAGCACCCAACAAAACCATGATTTCATAGGAATAATTGTACGAAACAATCATTAAACGATATGAAAACAGAAAACTGCTTTCTGCACAACTAAATAGCATTAAAGTAGGTGGAACAGAATGGGACACGACGCAGACCGGTGTCCGCCGGGAGCTGTGGACGCTGGGGGGGGGCCGCGTGGTGGGCCTCCTTCTCGGGACATCAACGCTCTGAAATGGGGGCCGACGACGGCACAGCCCTGCGACTGTACCAGAACCGCTGACCCGCACACTCTCACAGCGCTGGGTTTACGGCGATCACGGAGAGAACTGGGTGGGCACGCACACCGCGCAGATCCAGCCGCGACAGAGGAACCAAGTGTGGGCACCCGCCTGACCACCGGGGAGGCGGCGCCAGGAGTCTGCGGACGCGGCCGGACGGTCCCGGGACGGCGGCGAGGCTGGGCCGCGGTTCTGGGAGACCGAACTGCCCCTTTCAGCCGCGAGGAAGCGGCGCAGCGTCCCCGCCCCTTCCTCCCCACCGGGACCTGGCTCTGCCACCGAGGCTTCTCTGGTCTCGTCGGCGGCGTCCGTGGATCCCCCGCTCCTAGGCTGCTTCTCTTCAGCCTGTTCCTCTCCCGCCGTCCCGACCCCGCCCGCGGCCCGTCGGGAGCCCCCGGCTCCGGGGCCCGCTCCTCCGACAGCTGTCCCCGGCCCGGGGTCGCCCCTGCCTCTCAGGCCGCCCTCGCAGGCCACTCCTCGACGTCCCGGCCGGATTCCGTACCTGCCGTCTCCGCGCCTCCGTCCGGGACACTGGAGGTGGGGCTGTCGCCCTGCGCACTCCGGGAGGTCATGTCCCGGGGGCCCGGGCCCCGGCCCGAGCCCCGGCTGGTGGAGAAGCCGAGCGGAGCCGCGGCCGCGGGCGCGTCAGCCAGAGCCCGCACCGCCCGCAAGATCGGCTGGGCGGCCGGCAGAGCGCAGGCGCGTAGGCATCGCCGCCACGCCGGCACGTGACCGCTGGCTACGCTGAGCGGGCGGGGCTCCCTAAACGGAGACAGGGAACCCGGAAACGAGAGGAGGGAGGAAGGGAGGGGGAGAGGGAGGGAAACGTCAGTGCGTGGTCGCCTCTGGCGCGCCCCCTGCTGGGGACCTGGCCCGCGACCCGGGCCTGTGCGCGGAGGGGGAGTGGAGGCGGGGACCCTTCGGTTCGCAGGCCGGCACTCAGTCCACTGAGCCACACCCGTCGGGGTGGGCGAGAACGAATGTGTTCTGGACCAGATTTTGTCATTTCTTACTTATAACTTACCACTTGGCTTATTTGTTAAGGCTGCTGATTAATAAATAAGTTCTGAAGTCAGAGTTATTAGGAAAATGCTTAGAATACTATTAAACAATTAAAGCTAGTGTTTTGCTTACCAAGGACTTGACCTCCTGCCTCGCCCCCCCCACTCGTACTCCTTTCACACTTAGCCACCCCAGGGTCTTCTCAGAACCGTTGTGCATGGTTCTGCAGGGTCACCGCACAACGCCGGGGGACGCCGTTCGCACAGATGATTATGTGATCGGTGCCCCTTGGAGTGACACAAAACTGGCCACTCGTTCAAAATGAGCATCTGTCTTACCGGGTTTTGGGCCACCTTCTCATCTCTAATGACACTCCTTTCTCTCCAACTGGCCACTCATTCCCTTGGTCACACCCTTATTGGTGTGGTCAGACAACAATACCCCCTCTGGCTCCCATGATTCTGGGTGCTGGTTGAGCCCTACCGAAACAGTTCTTTATTCTCTCAGCCTCCCAGCCCACTTGGCTGATAGTGGCCCCTCTTGGTTTCCCACCCATCCGGTTCAATCCAAGTTCCATGGCCTGTCATTAAACAGTAAGTCCTCTGTAAAAAAGTCTTCTGGGTAGCTGTCAGGAACAGGAAAGATTACTTTGACGTTAATTTGATTTTTAAAACTAATGTTCAATTTATTAAAATTAGAAATCCCCAAATAGAGTTTTCTTAATTTCAGCGGGCAAATTTTACAATTCCATTCATAAATCCAGTAAATTTTAACAACCACTTCTTTGGTCTCATCAATAAACTTGGTTACTTAAAAGTTCCATTGAAGACTTGAAATTATATTTATAAATTTAATAATTCACTTTCCTCTTTTCAGTATCACAATTTTCTAACAATGCCTTTTCCACCCTTATGTAATTCTTATAAATTAAACTTATAAATATGTTGAGTCATGAGCTCATTTAAATGTGTCAATACAAATTTAAAGTCTTCCACTTAAAATCACAAGTCAAATCTATTATCCAAATACACATCTGTAATCAGTACCACAAGGATGTTAGAATTCCCCAAATTATCTTAAATATAAGAATGCCAAGCATTACATTTACATAGATTGCTTAATGCAAAAACAGTAGCACGGTGGGTTTAAAACATTTCTAGTCCTTATTCTCAACAGTAGTTGAGGTTAAAAGATGCTCATTGCTCTAAAGGGCTGCCATCGCAGTTTGGGAGCAATCGACTCGAACCATTTGGGGTATTTACTCCCTCGTCACTGTGCTGGCAGATGGATTCTTGCCTGTGGGAGTGATGGGACAGGGACCCACTCCCCTCCCTGCCATCACAGCTCTAGGGCTAATCCGTGTGCTGTTACCGTGAGATTGGGTCAGCGCTCATCCTCTGTGAGACAAGGAAGTGGCTGGCTCTCAGGGAATAGAGAGATGGTCAAGCTACTACCACCACGTGCTCAGCAAGATGAACAAGGCATCGCGTGGAGAAAACCAGTTCCCGTCCCAGGCCGACACCCCACCTTCTGGGCAGCACATCGATTCACTGTGGTTCATCACAGGGGCTCTATGTCGGCATGGTCAGGAATGCCAGCCTTTTTGCCTCATAATTCCTCATGTCCACTCTCTTTGAAAGGAGCTCTAGGTGGCAGAAGAGAATTTTTTAAAAGCCTTCCTTGGTCAATAGAAATGAGCCTAGGGTTCAAGCGTTACGATGGTCATGCCCTTCCACTGTTGGTTGAGTCTGGAGCCTGTAGTTGAGCCAGGAGCCTGTAGTTGAGCCAGAGCCTGCTGGGCTGGTCTGCCAGAGGGCCCAGGACACCAAGAAGCATATCTTGGAAGACCCCCAAACACAGAAGCTTTATTTTCTGTTCTCCTGGACCACTCAGGTTGGTATAGAGATGGTGACAAATCCTAGACAAGGGGAAAGAAGCTTGGAGGGTTGTAGAAGCCCAAACCACACACAAAAGTAGGAGGGTGATGAAGAAAAATTTCCTGGGGAAGGGATTTCTAAGCTTATATAGAGGGATGAGCAGCGTGAGTCAGTTGGCATAGGGAAGAGCATTGTAGGCTGAGAAAACAGCAGGGCACTGTCGTGAAGTGAGGAGAAAGCAAATCAGTCTCGAGTCTGTGAGTGTTTTAGTGTTCTTTCAGCACCATGTGAGAGAGAAAGCGGACTTTGACACTCGTGAGCACAGAGTGTGCAGGGGCAGGTCAGGAGTTTGGGCTGGATGGGGTTTAGCACGGAACGTGGCCTTTGATGTCATCTAGATTAATCCTCATTTCCAGTGTAAGCATCGCCTCTACTGATCCACACAAAAAATGTTTACGGAGCACCGAGCCCATGCCCAGCTGTGAGCTGGGGTGCAGTGACAGATGTGGAACTGCTCAGTTTCTAAGGCAGGAGACAACTGAGGCTAAGTGAACGGTGAGATAGGGGACAACACATAAGTCTGAAAGATGGAAAATCCAGAAATCCAGAGATTCAGGGGCATTAGTGAAGTCCCTGTGTTAGGTGGAATTCTAAGATGGTCCTCAAGATTCCCACTCCATAGTGCACAAGCCTGCATAATCCCTTCCCCGTGAGTGTGGCAGCACTTGCGAATATGACAGGATTTCACTCTTGTGATTAGGTGGTATGATAAGGTAAACATGAAGGAATCCTGCAGATGTAATGAAGGCCCCTAATCAGGTGACTTTGGAGTCAAAAGGGAGCTTGACGTGGGTAGACCTCATCAGGTGAGTCCTTTAAAAGAAGGTGTGGACCGCCCTGGCTGGTGTGGCTCAGTGGATTGAGTGCTGGCCTGCCAACCAAAGAGTCGCTAGTTTGATTCCCAGTCAGGGCACATGCCTCGGTTGCAGGCCAGGTCCCCAGTAGGGGGAGCTCCAGAGGCAACCACACATTGACGTTTCTCTCCTCTTTATCCCTCCCTTCCTCTCTCTAAAAATAAATAAATAAAATTTAAAAAGAGAGAGGGGGGAGAGAGAGAGAAAGAGAGAGAGAGAGAAGGCGCGGGCCTTCTCAGTAGGAGACATTTACAGCGGTGTTCTCCTGTTGGCCTCCCAGAAGTGGACTTCCCCGTGGAGAAGGCCACACACATGGCAGGGACCAGTGGCAGTCCCTAGGAGTGGAGGATCTCAGTCCTACAGCAAAAGAAACCGAATTTGGCCAGCAGTAAGCTTGGATGGCATGGAGCCTCAGTGGAGACCACCGCCTTGGCTGACGACTTGACTTCAGATTGGTGAGGCCCTGAGGAATGGAGCTGGCAGACCCACACTTGGGCACTGCACCACAAACACTGAGATAATTACATTTGTGGTATTTTGTCACACAGCAAGTGACTGAAAGTCTCACCCCACAAAAATCTCCGGCAAGGGTTTACTGGCTCGCATCACTGAAGGTCTTGCTCTCCTGCGTCCCCGTCTCCACCTCTCCACTGCCCACCTCTTCGTGTTGACTGAACTCCAACCCCACAGGGGCCTTGGGATCGTAACTTGACCCTGACAGCTCCGGGTGGCACCATACTTTCCACATCTGACTCTGTGAAATACCTTGAACTCTTTGCCCTGGCATTTCCAAGGGCAATGTGGATGTCTCGCTGGCAGACTAGGTCACCAGCCTAGGCCTGAACCAGTCACAGCAGTCATCCTGTGACAACTGGTTAGACCTGAGTCTGATGCCCCACCCCTGAGCAGGTGCGGAACCCTGGCCCACCCCCTGGGGCTGAGAGCGGGAAAGAAGCGAAAGACATCCGATTCAATGATGGCCCTCAGATTTACAACTCACATCTTTAATTAGTTAGTTTGCGTTTGGATACCCTGCTTCGGGTGTAGTAAGTCTGAAGACCTTACAACAGTGGATTCCCATTTCCTTCCTTCTGTTCATCATGCGATTGTCATACTTTTATTTTCTTCTTAAATCCCTTCTTTTCCCCAACACCCCATACTTGCAGACAACCACTTTACATTTCGTGGCTATCGTTTGCATTTTCCACAATTTTGTAGGGATGGAATCACACAATACGCAGTCTTCTGGGTCTGGTTTTCAGTCAGCAAAATTATTGTAAGACTAATTCATTTTATTGCATGTATCCAATTTATTTCTTTTTAAATTCTTTTATTTTAATCCTCATGCAAGGATATGTTTAGTAATTTTAGAGAGAGGATGGGAGAAATAAAAACACTGATGTGAGAAACGTTGATATGTAGCCTCTCATCTGTGCCCTGACTTGGGTTGACACCCGAAACCTAGGTATGTGTCCTGAGGGGGAATCAAACCCACAACCTTTTGGATAATCCAGCCAGGGTTATTTCTTTTTATTGCCCAGTATTTCATCATACGGTTATATAATTTATTAGTATTCTATAAATACACAATTCATTGCTCATATTTTTTCTTTACACCTGGGGTTAGCAAAAGACCCATTTGCTAGTGAAAACCAGCCTGATAATTGATTTCATACGGCTTCTTACAATTTTAAATGATCCGGGGAGGGGGGGAATCAAAAGATTAGTGGCACGTAACAGTGACATGAAATTTAAATGTCAAATAAAACATAAAGTTTTATGGAAACACAGCCAGGCTCATTCGCCTGTTGTCGAAGACTGCGTTCACACCACAGCAGCAGAAGGAATCACAATGCACAAAACCTAGAACGTTTGCTGCTTTACACAAAGTCTGCTGATCTCCTACTTTAGACTTATTTTTTAAAGTAATTTAAAATCTCCTGTCTTTCACTTACTCCACTTTCAGTATTTTGACCTGTTGTCCCACTTATTTCTTCACTTATTCACTTCACTTATTGGTTGATTCTTGTATGTGCCCTGACTGGGGATTGAACCCAAAACCTTGGTGTATCGGGACAATGCTCCAACCGAGCTTCCTGTCGGGGCCTCTTCCAGTATTCTTAATTCTGTGGTGTGGATCTAAATTTCTGTCAGTATTATATTCCTAATGCCTGAAGAACTTCCTTTAGTATTTCTTGTAGGTCTTCTGGCAATGTATTCCCTCGGGGGTTTTTGTTTTGGTTTTGTCTGAGAAAGGCTTTACTTCTCCTTTGTTTTTGAAAGATATTTTCCCCGAGTATGGGATGCTGGGTTGATGGCTTCTTTTTCTTTCGGCACTCAAGTCACTGCATTTTCTTCTAGTTCGTGTGGTTTCTGGTAATTTTTAAGTTTCCTTTGTATGTAATGTGCCACCTCGTCCCCTGACCTGCCCGTTGTAGCATTTTGAACGTGACATGCCTAGTCGTGTGTATGTTCATTCAGCCCGGTGTTCTTTGAGTCTCTTGGCCCTATGGTGTGTCCGTCAGTTTTGCAAGATCCCCAACCTTTATTTCTTCAAATATTTATTTTCGTGTGGGATTTGGCCTCTTGTGTTCCAGCAGTCCACGACGAGAAGGGCGGCGTGCCTGGGGTAGCTGCTGCTGTCTCAGCACGGGGTGTCTCAGCACTGGGCCCAGGAGGCGCCACCACCTGGGGCAAGCCCAAGTCCCATCAACACAGTTGCCTCGCACCGCCAACCCTCAAGCTGGGGCAGAGCTCATTGGCTCAACTCAGTTTAGATCCGTTGACCTAGAGATCTGTATCCTGCAGGAAGATAAAAAAATTTTAACGACCAGAGAGGAAAAGCAAGTGAAAGAGAAATGTTAATATTGTTTTCTTCTGACCTTTTTTCCTGGAAGCAGCCTTTTCAAGTGCTGGGGGTTGCTTCAGTTTCCACCCCGAAGCCCCTGAGGTTGTCTCCGGTCTCTCTGGGGACATTCAAACCCTGGCCCCGAAGGCCCATCTGCACCCAAGCCTGGTGTCAGGGGCCGCTGTGACTCCAATATCCACTTACCTTCAAAAGGAAGGCCTCCAGGCCTTCCTTTCTGCTGCCTGGGAATTTCCAGTTTGTTTGAAATTGGTGGTTTATTTGAAGGTAAATGATGTCATCTTCATCAGCACCCTCACATATTTGGAACAGGAGGTGGGTGCCTGGGTGAGTTAGCTGTCTACCACTTTGGGCAACCTGTTTTTTTTTTCCCCTGGGAAACTTTTTTTTTTCTTTAACTGTTGAAATGATTCGATATACACACTTTTGTTTTCTCTTGTATTTGGAAAGAACACGTTTCCCCATGGGCTTGTGTCTCCTCTCTCCTCCCAAGTACTTAGCACAGGACTGGGCTCATGGACACCGACAGACACTTGTTGAAAGGCATCTCCCACAAAACATGAACTCTGGACAGACCCGTCAAGGAGGGAGTGCCTAGGGAACCCTGGGTGGAGGAAGCAGCTGCGTGGGTGAGTGGGGAGCAGAAGGAGGTACATACATCAGGAGCTGGGGAGAGCTGTGGCTATCGGGATTTCCTCATATAAGTTCATGGCGCAGGCCACAGAACCGGTTAACACGCTGGAGCAAGGTTCCGCCTTTCCGTTCGAGCCTACAAATGTTTGACTCTGACTCACCAGGTGGGATCAGGAAACCACGTACCAGCTGCTATCACTTTCTTTTTCTCATTGGAGGAGCCAGGAAAACGCTGCCAAAGCAGGTGATGCAAGAGTGAGGCTGACTCAGAAACACCCAACCCCCTTAGGAACTTCACCAAGAAACAGACTGGCCATCCAATAAACCGCCATCTGGAGGTGCCTGGGGCACACCTTCTTACCTTTAAGGTCAGTTAGAATCCTTGGTGATTACAGCCACAGAAAGGCAAATCCAGATTGTAATTTGCTACAGTGTAAAAATATTTGGCTTTTAGTAGAGACATTAAAAATTTAGAGGAGACAGAGCGGTAGAATCCTAAAGGGAAATCTTAAGAGGGTGGGAACAGGGCAATGGAAATTAGAAACTTGACTTGCATTTGTTGAAAACCTGTTACAATGAATGCAATTTTTTTCTTCTAGAAGACACTTCACTGCCACCTAGTGTAACACTGTAGACAGAACACACAAATGTATAGCATCCCTACAGACGCAGCAACTTCCGCACATAATCTGCACAACTACACAAAAACCCAGAGTACTATCGCACATTTAGTTCAACTGTCAGACACCGTGCTGGGCCCTTCTAAAACATGCCATCCAATCTGAGCAGAACCCTGCAAAACAGGTGTTCACGCTCCCAATTTTATGGATGAAGGAAACACGAAGACCCCCACGGCAGGGGGGAGGAGGGTGTATGATCAGGACAAGCGGGGCCTCATCTGGATTGCTCACATAGATGTACCTGGGGAGGTAGGTTCACTGGGGTGTTATAGCTTCTTTGTAACTTGGTACATGTCCAAAACATTTTACAGTAATAATTGAAGTCACTGTGAAGACTCAGGTTAAGTAACTGATCCAAAACTACACTGCCAGACAAGACTTTGATTAGAACCAGGACATCTGCAGTTCTACCAGGTTGCTTCTCCCAAGTGGTTAAATTTAGCAGAGAATTGTAAGGCCCTAAAGTCCAGAAAGGACTTGTTTCCATTATGACTATAGAAACAAACTATCTGTGACACCCTCTGTCTGTTCCACTTGGAATAGTCTGGATTTCATATTATAGATAAGTGATGGAAGGCAGGGATATTTTAGCATCCTCGCCTACTAAACTGGTGAGGATCTTTGTTTACCCTTCAGTCTCTCATAATTCCACCATGGGCTCATGAAACAAACATCATGTTAATTCAGTCTGGCGCTTGTGGCTTATCGTTACAGTTGCAAGACAGACTAAGGGCAAATTTCTTCTGATCTTCAGATGCTCTTTATGCAACAGTACTTGTGTTAACCTATTGTGCAGAGGGAGGTGGAAGTGGAAAGAGAATGAAATGATCCTTTATTGAGCATCTATTTTGAGCCTGGTGTGGTGCTAAGCAATGTCCTTCTGCTATTCCACTCATTCCTCTTCAACCCTGAGGAATCCTGGCACATTTTAAAGCAGAAGTTCTCTATAATGATGCACAGATTAGTTAGACATAGGTCATCAGGGAGGTTTAAAAAAAAAAAGATTTTATTTATTTATTTTCAGAGAGAGGGGAAGGGAAAGAGACAGGGAGAGAAACATCAGCTGGTTGCCTCTCACAGTCCCCCTCCTGGGGACCTGGGTCTGCAACCCAGGCATGTGCCCTGACTGGGAATCGAACTGGTGACACTTTGGTTGGCAGGCCAACAGCACTCAATCCACTGAGTCAGGGAGTCATCAGGATTTTATATGCATGTGAGAGAGAGACAAGAAATAAACCAAATAATACCCTAAAAGTTCAGGTGTTAAGCAAAAAGGACAATGGGGTAGCGGTAGTGATGGCAGTGGGAAAAGAAGAAAGGCACTTTAGATAGGGTAGAGCATCAGCTAAGATCAAGTGGTTTAAAAAATGTTTTATTTATTTTTAGAGAGAGGGGAAGGGAGGGAGGGAGGGAAACATCGATGCAAGACAAACGTCAATCAGCTGCCTGGACCAGGGACCAAACCCACCACCCAGGCCCATGCCCTGACTGGCAACCGGACCAGCGACCTTTCTGTTGGGGAACAATGCCCAGCCGACTCAGTTACAACCGTCAGGGCTAAAATCAAGGGTTCTAGACCCATCTTGAGGAGGAAACTGGGGACTACTTTACTTCAAAGCATTTTGGCTTACTTTTTCCTCAAGGTAGGGAAAGGCTCTGGGAAGACAGCCTCACTAGCATGCAGATCACTATCAGCCAACAGTCCCTAAAGCTTAGTGCACAAGGGAGGAGGAATTATCTATCTGGCAGGAGGTAGGCAAAGACTAATAATAAAACTACTCAAACCCAAGTCTAAGGAGAGCATCTGGCAGTGGGAATCTTTAGACAGTGATGACAAAACTAGATTTTTCAAGAGACGCTCAGTCAGTTTTAATTATAACCACACTTGACAACAGGTGAAACAAAATGAATTTTAAAGACTGAAAGGAAATTGGAATCCCCAAGTATGTCAACCACTAAACCAATCTCCAATCTCTCCAGTACTTTTAGGGCCATAATTATACCATACTCTGAAAACCTGTTTTTACAAAATACATTCCTGTCTCTAACCATGTCATCTTCCTGTATTTTTCATGTATATGATAGGAATTGATACTAGAAATTTAAGATTCTGTTAGCCATTTCAGATATATTACACAACAGTTCATTTTATCTAAACCATGCTCCTCAACTCCCAGTACTGGTAACATGCTGATGCCATAAAATAGTATGCAATGAAGATTTAAATGAACTTAGGGATCTGGGATAACAGCATTTCCTGAACTTAATTTAAAACATTTGTAACTAAATGAGAAACAAAAGGCAATTTAATGTGTACTTCTGTAGAACTTATTCATATGGCACTGGTAGTAAATTGTTTCACCTCTCTTACCAGCTCTCCTGGTAGTTTTGATTCAAGCGGCCACCTAGGTTCCCAAAAGCTCATCAGCAAACCTTCATTCCAGGCACCGCAACTCTGCCATTTGCCCCCAGGCTGGGGGTGTTTCCAAGGCTGACCTGTAGAGAGGTCTCTTCTGCTGTGAACAAGCTATCTCCATGGACCTTTTCATTTAAGCATCACTCAAACTTTCTAACATCAATGTCGGAGTTGAAAAAGGAACTCCGAAGGCAATTCAACAGAGGTCTGGAGAGGTCCACAGATCACCCAACTACTAGCAAAGCCGGGACCAAGACCCACGCTCCACACCAGGAGGCCAAGGAAATCAGGTTTATCAAGGGCCTAACAGGTGCTGAACACTTGACATTTACAGACCCAAGGGAGCAGTGGCCCCATTTTATAGATGAAGCTGACTCAGGAGTTAAGTAAGTTGCCAAGCAGCCAAGTGTGTGACAAGGGCGGGAATGAAACCAGGCCTGTTTAGCAACAGCATGCTCCGTTCCACTGTATCTCCGTGCCAAAGACTCCCCGACTTCGGCACTCCTCAACCCATCTTAAGACATCCCACTTCCAATCTCCATCAACCCGATACTAAATTCAAAGTACATGAGAACATAGCCATCTATCACACACGGTGTCGGTTGGAGAAGCATACTGCTCAGGCCGCAGGGATATTTCATTTGTTTAAATGTTTTTATTTAAAAAAAAAAAAAAATTAAAGACCTTCATGGCACAACTTCTTCCCAGCACAGTTATGTTTTAGTTATACCAATTACAATACAATTACAACCAATAAATCAAGAGGGAGAGGGGGACTCTGACTTCAAACTTAAAAAATGAGGGGTGGGGAAGCCCACTTCAAACAAAGCTAAAAATTACTTAAAAACCCTTTCAGAGTAATTGCCAACACAACTGTTTTATACTGGCATTCCATCTCCTGCGATCTGATCGATGCAGACACAGGTAGTGCTGAGAAATCGTGTCCCAATACAAGGTATACAGATGAGGTAATTTACAACAACAGGTAAGTTGTTACTCTGTAAACCCTTGCCCCCCACCCACCCCACCCGACTGGGTCATTTTTTCATGCTTCCGCAGTGACTCCTTAAGTAGCATTTAAAAAAATTCTGTTTCTTTTAAAAGGCTCTTGGGTGGCATTTCAGAGTCCTCTGCATTCACCTTCAGTTGCTTGCAAGGTCTGATGCATGGTGGGAGGTTCAGCTGTCTGCAGCTCCCCACATCAGCTTCTGCTACATCTAGATTCTGAGCTACCAGGGTGGGGCGTGAAGTCTCGATTTACACCAACCCTCCTCCCCACCTAAAGAGAAAGAATTTATTAGTCATAAGTGTCCTGTTCAAATCACAATCCAGTGCAAATGTCATCACAAATTGCATCTCTGGCACATCTGGTGCTTTTAGCTTCTGCACAAAGTCAACACGGTAACCCCCACAGCATTCTAGGGCATAAAAGGGTCAAGAACAATAAATACCCACTATCAGTGGCCACAAGGAAAGAAACCACCCTGCCACAGTCAGAATGTTCCCTACAGTGAGAAGCATTATAAAAGGAGGCTTTAGCTTTCTCTGAAGTTCACCACTACACTCACTAAAGCCACTGCTGTGATCAGGTTTCTAGAGCCAGGATGGGCTCCAAAGTTAGGTGAGTTCATCGAATTCAACTCCTCAAGTAATCACATTTACCTGTGACGCCCAGGTGAGAAAGGCTTATGAATCTATGAAGGTAGGAGAATGGGGAACTAAGACTTTAGGCTTTAAAACGTGTTGGAAGAATTTTTCCTAGTCCCCACAAGCAGCTACTGTAATGAATAACAGGAGAAAATACAGAGCTGATGGTTTTGCTGTTGTGCTTAAAAAACTAGGCTTCCTCAGTGAAGCACCTGATAAACTTAGGTGGTTGGATTACAGTGGAAAATCCACTTTACATACACACAAACACACGAAAACTGGCGACTTTTCCCATCCTCAATCCCTGCACTGCTGAGACACAAAATGAGTTTTATGGCAAAGGATCCTTAATCCCCAGAGACGCTTTGGCTTGTGGTGCTTTTTTAAGGCCTCTCTGCCCTGCCCGGTACCATGGGTCGAACGAGGGGTGCATAAAAACGGGGGCTCAGGAAGCCTCCACGGTACAGGGCTGCAGGCCCCTCAGATGTGAACGTTGAGACACCCACCCAGCGAGACCTTTACACAGGGAACTTAAATCTAACCTTGATAAATAAAACCAAACGTTTATTTACACCAAAGAATTCCAACACTGGATCTTTCACATATGAAGGACAAAGTATTATATATACACACAGCAAGGGGCGGCAGGGCTGTAACAAGAGAGTTGACCATTTTCCCGTAATTACAGGTCTACCGTTTCAGTTTCGCCAGAGACGGTGGTGCCGCCCCCTCCCTCTCAGATGCATTTATGAGACTGAGGGGCAGGTCTTCTCACTGGATGGCATGTGAGGACAGGGGAGGCAGGAGGAAAAGAAGGTAGAAAGCTTAAAATGAAAGTGTGGCCACATCTCCCATTAGCTCTTAAAGCATTAGCATGAAATCCATATAAACAATGTTTTTTTTTCTTTTGTAAAAAGCAGTAAGTTATACCCAGTAACTAACTGAATTCAAAATGGCCAAGTCAAAGGAAACTGAGAAAGGTTTTGCCTTCCCCCTCCTACCAGCTCTATGTTGGGAGACAAAGGGGAGAGGACCAAGGCAAGAAGCTTGGAAGGGAAGGTTATTCAAGTTTTAAACTAAACTGAAACTAAATTTATAAGTGAGTTAGATTTAGGGTCAGGTCAGTAAGACATGATTCATACTGAACAGAAGTTTTCAGGACTTGGGGTAGTTTTTCCGCATTTCAATGTCACTACTGAGGCTCATTTCCACTAGACTCACCAGGATAACCCCACTGAAGCACTTTCGGAGTTAAGTGATGTAAATGACTAGCAGGACGCTGCTTTTTATAATTGGGTCCCCCTTCCTTCCTACCTCTCTTGAAAAGCTACATTTCTGTAATCTCTGAAAAACAAAATGAGACACAACCCCCCGAAGTGTGGGATGGCGGGGGAGCAATGGTGGGCAGGGAAGAAATCTCCCCCGAATCGTAGCAGCTGGAATTGAGGCTGGTTTATCTTTGTTCTTTAGTGATGAGGAACTGAATTTGGAAGGGGAGAAAAAAATTTGTCCGTGAAATATTCTACCTGCAGGTAATTTTTCAGGGTATCCCCTGAGTTATGAAAAGTTCAAGTTAAAAAAAAAAAAAAAAGAAAGGAAAAGAAAATCAGCCTATTGTAATTTTTTTTATGACTGAACTACTATAATCCCACAAGCAACGGTTCGGACACGGTGCTTCTTAAGTATTTCCCCCTCCCCGCCAGGCGCAAGCTGCATCAGGGAGAGAGCGGCGGCCCCCACCCTGCTCCGGCGTCAGGAGGCAGAAGGGGCTATTACTGCTGAGCGCCAGCGGCAGCTGGAACAGGCATCCCGAGGGGGTTGGCAGCAGCAATCACCGGTGAGCCTGCCAGAGGTCCGAGGGGCGAAGGGGTTGGCACTGAAGAAATCCCTGAAAGAAAACATCTGAGAGTGAGCCAGGGACACCAGTCGTGGGAACGCTAGTCACCAGTGTGTCACAGCACCGCCCTCCAAGTGACACAGCAGTAACTGTTTATCAAAGGCATCTCCTTAGCCAGATTTTTACAAATTAAATTCTCACAAATTAAACTAAAATGGAAAGTTCTAATACATTTAAAGAGTAAACAAATCCATGATTGGCGAGTTGAAGCAGCTTGTCCAAGGCGAACAGCTCAGGCCGGCAGCTGGGCTCGGCCTGCAGCCGAGGCCCATCCAGGGCGGCCCGCGCAGCCCTTCTGCTCTGTGACCTGAGCTGACGCAGTGGCTGACAGCCCCGTGTTGCTACTAAGCACCTGAAATGTGGCTAGCGCAACTAAGAAACCGATTTTTAAATTCTACTCAATTTTGATTACTTCAAATAGCCACATGTGGCCAGTCACCGCCGTCGCGAACAGCCGAGGGCTAGAGCCAAAGCCATGGGCCCCGTCAGCCGGCAGCCAGCACTCCAGAGCCACTCAACGCCCGTCTTGTGGGGAAACGAGCACCGTCTCTGAGCTGAAACAGTGTTTGAGAATTTGTCTGCATTTAGTTTCTTCCGCTCATCTAATGATCGGAATGAGAGGACAACACCTGTTAACGGTTCTCAGTCTGCCAGTTATTCAATTTTCAAAATGTTTTTTTTAACAGGCAATATATTTATATGGCTCAAAATACAAAAGGTTTAAAACAGAGTATACATTGAAAAAATTTCCCTTGCCCTGTCACTTGGTCAACTTATGGCACCATTTCTGGGGTGTATCCCTACAGATAAATTTAACGCATACACAAGAATGTAATTTTGTAAGAATATTCATGTAAGAATCAAATACAGGAATGTGATCACGTGTCTTTGCCCACCCCCGGCCCCGGACATGGCTCTGCAGCTTGCTCATTTCATCTCACATCATCTCGGAGTCGGCGCAAGAAAAGAACGCAGAACACTCCTCCTTTTCTCTGGCCGCACAGCATCCCCCTGAACGGATGTCCCACAATTCCTCTAACCAGTTCCTCATTGAGGGCTGTTCCCAGTGTTTCTCTATCACAACTAAGGTTACAACAAATAACTCTGAATATACCTCATTTTACACATAGGCAAGATGCTCAAGAGGACAAATTCTAGAAGGCAGGCAGGCAGTTCTTCGAAACACAGCGGGGATAACAGAACTCTCTGGCGGCGTCTGCGGAAATGCCCTCACTACCACAAGTGTGCCCACACGGGTGTGCCGGCATGTGTACTTTGGAGAAGATGGGCCTATCATTTCTTTTGAATAACTGTGTACTCTGTACAAAACTTGCTCTAAATCATAGTGACTCAACAATAATAAAAAATAATTTCATATGAACCCTCACAATTTACTAAGCACACTGTAGTTACTCTGAAAAAGAAAAAAAAATCAAAGAACCATTCTTACACACACATACACCCCGTGTGGAAAAACCCCACCTCTACTCCCCCCCGTTTCTTAATCTCGTTTCTGAGGAATGTGTGTGTCAGCCACTGTCTGTCACTCTAAACTGTGAGATAAAGGATCACTTTTTACCTTTCAGGCCTTGTTGGGATACTCACGTCCCGTGGTGAAAAATTTTAAGACTCTGGCCTGGAAGAGTCTGTTGATCGTCTACTCAAGCATACCAGGTGCCAAAAGCATCCTGAAACCCAGTGGGAGGAGCTACACAGGTTAGGCAATCATTAGAGAGAAAGGGAAGCCCACAAGAAATCAGCCACAACAGGGACGAAATCAGGCCATAAACATACAAACAGAAAAGAGTAACTAACTTCTACTTTTTGTTTTCTTAGAAATTTAACAAAAGCCCTACTGGTGTGGCTGACTGGGATGGGAGTGTCCTGCAATCTGAAAGGTCGCAGGTTGATTCCAGGTAAAGGCACGTGCCTGGATTGCAGGCCAGGTCCCTGGCTGGAGGCATGCAAGAGGCAACCATAGATTGATGTTTCTCTCCCTCCCTTTCCCTTCTCTAAAATAAATTAAAATAAATAAATAAATAAATAACATGGAAGGGAGGGGAGAGGGGAGAGAGAAGAGGAGAGGAGGAGAGGGGAGAGGAAAGGAGAGGAGAAAGCAAAGGAAAGAAAGAGAAAAAAAAAAAGCAAGCTCTGGTTGGTGTGGCTCAGTGGATTAAGTGCCAGCCTGTGAACCAAAGGGTTGCTGGTTTGATTCCCAGTCAGGGCACAGGCCTGGGTTGTAGGCCAGGTCCCCAGTGTGAGGCACATGAAAGGCAACCACACACTGATGATTCTTTCCTCTTCTTCTCCCTCCTTTCCCATCTCTCTAAAAACAAACAAATAAAACCTTTAAAAACAAAGAGATTTAACGATGACCTGACCTGACATCATATTGGCGCTGCTGACAGGCGTACTGCCTCCTGGCATGTTAGATGAGCCCATTCGAGCCTGGTCCTTAACAACAGTGTCTAGAAAAAAAAGAGGTAAAAATGTTAGGTTCTGTTATGCTTAATGATTAAACTAATGGCCTTAAAATAGTCACCCTCATTCTTTGAATTTTATTTGCACTTTGTATTATTTCCAGAAGAACTTAAGGTGGCTTTGTTTTCACCATGAATTGGACAAGTAATAGAAAACAGAATCATCTTTCCCGTCAAACCAGTAAAGGCAACCTCTTAAACTAAATGGTAGGAAGATGAGGTAAATATCCAGGGTAGAACTAATTTAAAGCAAAACTGGTCCCAGTAGGGTTTAATGAGACAATATAATCTAACTTGGCCTGGAGAGGAGTACCTTATCAGAGCGAGCTGATCTTACTGCAGTCTACAACCTAGCTGGTCGCGCAAGGTGCCATACAGGACAAAGGCACAGGCTGTGCAAATCAGTGCTGTCACCACAGACTTCATGTCCGCGTGATCAGGAGCCTGGGCCACAGCTCAGCTGATGAACTCTAACACCAGCCTGCCACTCCAAAGAACAACCAATGCTGAAGCTGACAGCACAGTGAGGACGGGGTGGGCGAAGTGACATTTCACCCAGGACAGCACCCTTAGCTACATTCACAAACCTAAGTCAAGCTGTTCACAGTTAAAACGTTCAGGCTTCCTTGGCTCTCTCCAACAAATGATGACCAGAGACAGGACAGACACAGAGCTATTTGTTATAATCCAACTACCCCAGACTATCCAGCCACTGAGAAGTGCTACCCACAGGGTAAGAAGAGCAGTCACTCAGGAGCAGCCACACTAAGCACTCTGTCAGATGAGAGCCCTCCGACAATCCTGCGAGACAGTTGCCACCACTGTCCCCATCTGAAGAAGCTGAGGCCCCCTGTGGGCAAGAAACCTCGCCACAAACGAAGCAGAGCTGGGATTCCAGCTCTTTGCAGGGTCCTTGAGTCCAGAGCTCTCTCCACAGCACGCACTCCCCTCTGCCTCGCACGGTCTGCGGGCTGGACAGCGGGACTCACAGAAGTAGGGGTGCTCCATGGCTTCCCTGGCAGTGAGCCGCGACTGGTGGTCGTATCGCAGCAGCTTGTCCAGGAAGTCCAGGGCCTCGGGGCTGACCAGGTGCTGGTTCTCACTGTGGACGAAGCGTTCCCACCGCTTACGGGAGTGTCTGCAGAGTCAAAGCGGCAACGAGGAGTGAACCCAGGGGCAGCGGAGAAGCCCACCATTTCATTCCTATGTTTTCCTTAGTGGCTAGGAGCCCTGCCACTAGCAGAAAGAAATAAAAACTCAGGCCTGGCTGGTGCGGCTCAGTGGACTGAGTGCAGGCCTGCAAACCAAAGGGTTTCGAGGTTCAATTCCCAGTCAGGGCGCACGCCTGGGTTCCAGGCCAGGCCCCCGGCTGGGGGTGCACAGGAGGCAACCACATACTGATGTTTCTTTCCCTCTCCTTCTTCTTACCTTCGCTTATCTCTAAAAATAAATAAATAAATAAAATCTAAAAAAAAAAAAGAAAAGAAAAGAAACAAAGAAACCAAAACTCAAGAGTAGTTTTATAGTGCGCTGTCACTGGGGATGCACGAAGCTAATTGGGAGAGATGAAAATAGCAGTCGTACAAAAGATAATTCTGAGTCCTCACAATTTTACGAAACGTAATTCAGGTTACTCTGTAGGACTGAGCGCTTCTGCACACTGAGGCGGGTCAGGGGCTGGGCTAACCAGGCCTCTCTCCCACTCCCACACACATCCCCAGCATCTCTGCCACGCGAAATGGCCAAGTTAAATCAAGATAATTTGGTATTTGACTTCCAGCTAAGATGGAGCATAAGTAGATAGATGCACTTTGCCTCCTCGCACAAAGGAGGAGAAATGAAAAGATGGATAGCACCAAATTTAAAAACAAAAACCACCAGAATTGCCAGAAAATTGAACTGTATGACCAAGTCTGATGACCAAGGGGTTAAAGAACAAACATTCCTCCAGAGTGGTAGGAGGGGTGGAGACAGGCAGCCGGGTGGAGTGGGCGTTCCCACATCTGCACATGGATAAACCGGGAGGAACAACTGGGGAGTGAGACAGGCCACACAACCCAGGGTTCCAGGGGGGGAAAGAAAGACTCAAAACCTCTGGCTGTAGAAAGCTGTGGGAGCTGTGGCAGCAGGAGAAACTCCCAGATTCACAGGAGAGTTTGTTGGAGAGACCCACAGGGTCCCAAATATATACAAACACACCCACCGGGAATCAGCACCAGAAGGGCCCAATTTGCGTGTGGGTAGCGGGTAAAGTGACTGAAAGTGGGGCAAGAGCTGAGCAAGCAGCACAGTTCTCTTCCTGACTCCTCTCCTACATACAGCGATGTGGGTTGGCCCCAACCTGGTGAACACCTAAGGCTCTGCCTCTGACCACGTTAACAGGAGCACTGAGACAAAGAAATATGATCTAAATGGAAGAATGGGTCACAGCTCCAAAAAAATACTGCTAAGTGATGAAGAGATAGCCAACCTATCAGATGCAGAGTTCAAAACACTGGTAATCAGGATGCTCACAGAAATGGTTGAGTATGGTT
>PVIA01013332.1:0-32676 GCA_004024845.1 Tonatia bakeri | reverse complement strand
AGGTAAACTGAATAAAGAAGATTTAAGAATGCATATTTTAAAGAAGATACCATTTTGTACTTTATATTCACAGGGCTTACTGAAATCTGAGGAGGACTACCAGGTGAAGAGAACAAATTTTCAGTAACATATTTTATTTTTATATTTTTAAATTATTTTATTGTTGTTCAAATACACTTGTCTGCATTTATCCTCCACCACTCCCCCCACTACCCCAGCCATTCCAACCTCTTTCCCCTGCTTCCACACCCTCTTGGTTTTTTCCATGTGTCCTTTATAGTTGTTCCTGAAAACCCTTCCCTCCTTCCCCCCATTATTCCCTCCCACCTCCCCACTGGTTACTGTCAGATTGTTTTTAAATACTGTATGATCTCATCTTTAAGTGGAACCTAATCAATAAAACAAACAAGCAAGTGAAATATAACAACCAGAGACATTGAAATTAAGAAAAATTCTGTAACATATTTTAAAAGATTGTGTAGTATATCACTTCATTCCCACTAGGTGGCACTTAAGAGCATTTACACATTCAAAACTAATTTATTCAGGATCATCACAAGAATTTTTTTGCAATATTTTTTAAATTATTTCATTGTTGTTCAATTACAGTTGTCTGCATTTTCCCCCTGCCACTCCCCCCCACCCCAGCCAAACTCACCTCCCTCCCTTGCTTCCACCCTCCCCCTTGGTTTTGTCCCTGTGTCCTTTATAGTAGTTCCTGAAAACCCTTTCCCCCATTGTCCCCTCCCCCCTTCCCTCTCCCCTGTTTATTAATTTTTTTCCTTTTTATTGAATGTTTTGGGGTAACATTGGTCAACAAAATTATACAGGTTTCAGGTGCATAATTGTACAGCACACCAACTGTTCACTGTATTGTTTGTTCACCACACCAAGTCAAGTCTCTGTCCATCACCACAATTTTTAACAATATTTTTTATTTAGCGATGCCTACTGTATAGCCATTATTATTGCTGAAGACACAGAAAAACATAAAAATTGGTGCTCCTCCCTCCAAAGTATTGATAATTTGTAGATTTAAAGTAAAAAAAATGTTCAAAGTAAAACATAAATCATCCTATCTAACCCCCAAATTAAAGTCTCATCCAATAAACTTGTTGCTGGTTTGATAATTATTTAAATCTTATAAATACACTTTTACCCAAATGGCCATGGGTCCCACTCTACAAAAGTAAAATGCTGCCCTGAAAATCTTCATTTACAGAGAGAGACTTTACTAACCCTGTCCTCAAGGTGCATTTCTATTAACAACAGTCACTACCATAACGCTGTGCAGCTATTTTTTGATTCTTACTGCACTTAACCCAAATACATCGTGCATCCTCCAGAAAAAATTTACTGAATCCAAATCATAGTTTCCAGGTCATGACAAAGGGTATGGACTATATCCTAAGAGGTTTTTTTTTATTTTCAATTTGAAAGGGTTTGTTTTAGGGAAAAGATCACTGTGGTGTAGAGAAAAGAATTGGAGGATTGACATGGTCAACACTACAAACCAATCAGGAAGCCTAGACCAGGGTAGTGGGCCTCTCAATGGAAAGCAAGAAATGGTTACAGTCTTTGTCTCTATGATGGATAAAGCTCATGTACAGGAGTTAATGGCTGAGAATGAAATGTCTTTCCCTTCCTAATTATAATAGCTCAGCCAGGTTCCTTGAACTCTATGAACTGTAGGCAATTTGATCAGCAAAATCAATTATTGCCCATCTCACTCCATGCTCTCATGGGGATTAAATAAAATAATGCCAATAGGAGGTGTGTGATATAACTGCCTAGCAGTTCACAGATGAGCATCAAAGGATGTTATGGGTTCCAGTGTCTGCTCTAGAGAAAATCCTTACACCCTTATATCCATGTTGAGACTGTAGCTCCCTGTTGGGTTTCTCAGCACCATACAGTGACAGTGTAGTGCAGGATTCCTTAGCTTTGACACTAATGGCATTTGAGGTTGGATCATTCTTTGTTGTAGGGGGCTGTCTGGTGCATCTTGGAGTTGTTAGGAATTAGTGAGAGAATTTGAGGGAAATACTCTTGCACTGTCTAAACTAGGGCTTCTCAAAGTCAGACCTGGATCATTCTTTGGGGACCTGTACTGCACACTGTAGGATGTTTAGCAGCTTCTGCCATCTCTATCCACTCCCTCCCCTCTGGATGAAGGTCTCCAAACACTGCCAGATGTCCCCTGCAGGGAAAGAATCACCCACGTTGAGAACCACACATATAGGATACTGTATAGTACAGCCCTGTCCAGTAGAAATATAATGTGAACCACAATTGAGAACTGTGTAATTTATAATTTTCTTTTTTATATATATATTATTTATTTATTTTTAGAGAGAGGTGAAGAGAAGGAGAATGAGAGGGAGAGGATTATCACTGTGTGGTTGCCTCTCGTGTGAGCCCTGTACCAAGGACCTGGCCCACAACCCAGGCATGTGCCCTGACGGGGAATGAAACTGGCAACCCCTTGGTTCACAGCCCACATTCAACCCACTGAGCTACACCAGCCTGGGAATGTAATTTATAATTTTCTGACAGACATATTAAAAAGTGAAAAAAAAAGATAAAATTATTCTTAAACTATATTGTACTTCATCCAATATAACCAAGACATTATCACTTCAAACACATAATCTATGCAAAAATTATCAGTGATATGTTTTACTTTTCTATATTAGTCTTTGAAATTCATTGTGCCTACTTAATCCTTACAACACATCCCCATTTGGACTTGCTACTTTTCCAGTGCTCAATAACTACATGTGGTTAGGAGCTACTGCACTGTACAGGGCATGTACAGGATCTTACCATGAGCACTTTGATATACTGATATTCTCTTGTTTTCTTTCTTCTTTTCACACTTACCCTTTTTGATCTCATTAGTTTTATATTTTTAACCACATGTTGGAGATGTTCCTATGAATATCACATATCTCCTCTTTTATTGCAATGAAGTGTGGTATAAATAATTCCTAAACAAGTGGCCCATCTCTAGTTCTGTCAGCATCCAGCCACAGCTATCTTTATTGACCTAAGACAAAACTTTAATTTTGCCACTTTTTCCAGGTACCTCTGATGTGTTCCCCCTACCAATTGCCCGTAGAACTCTTTATCTTTGCATCACATCTCTGCTCATGGACAAACACTAGCTTTTCTAGAATCATTTTCATGCAGACTGAAAGCATCTTT
The DNA here is from genome assembly GCA_004024845.1 of Tonatia bakeri. NCBI lineage: Eukaryota > Metazoa > Chordata > Mammalia > Chiroptera > Phyllostomidae > Tonatia > Tonatia bakeri. The sequence continues at coordinate 29,469 of PVIA01013332.1, read as the reverse complement.
ATTATCTCCTTCAGTAAACTGCTTAAGTCGTCTATGAGATGGGTCACCAAGCTTTAATGTGATGTTCTGCAAACAATGTGTATTCAACTAATACCTGCCAATGAGCACTGAGTCCTTATATAAGGCTAGTTTACTTATGCTAAAAATAAGCATTCTTGCTGAAACGAGCAGGCCACAGGGGCCTGTTTTTCTTATGGGTCAACAGCTTTGATATATAAAAGGAGGCTTTTAGAACATCTGCCCTTCTTCAGGTCACCATATTTTCTTCACATTCCATAACCACCCACCTTCTCTCATCTGCATGCCCATCTGTGTTGAAGCAGGCTCTGACTCTGGAGCTGCATTCTAGATGCTCATTAACAGAGAGGTCTGACTTCCATCTGACAGTAAGTATGGTGTAAAGATGTCCCCGATTAACATCCAAGAGACAATCAATCTGTGATATCTTCAAGTCATACAACAGCAAAGACATTCAACTTCCCATTATTGCTCTACAGATCTCATTTAGGATGCAATTTAAAACTATATTGATATGGTGCATGAAAACTAGCTTCATATTTTGTTAAAGTATGTGTCTTCCTGACCATCAAATTGATAAAATTTGTTCACCTAATCATTGTGCAAGGATTTTGTCAGCATCCTTTTGAGGTGTAGCTTTAGCTGGTTTTCTTCGCTTAGTCAACCTCAATAATCCCACAACATATCACACAACAAAGCTGGTGGGCCAGAGACTGGTGAGTGAGCTGAGCCAACTATAAACAGTTTATAGGGTGGAGCAGATGCAGTTGGTACTTCCCCACATTTCTTCAGCATTCACTGTTTCAGTATAGACCAACGGCATCCTATTGCATATGTAAGCAGCTGGCTTAGGGCTGTCTCTTGGCCAGACAACATGGGGCAGGCCAGAGTGTCAGGGAGTTCATGCTCTGGGAGGTAGCCCTGAGCCAATGGTACATGAAGTTGGATAATAAATATCCCAGCTTCCTTGCCTTTGGGTGCAGTAACTCTGAGGCATGTTCTACACTGGCTCCCAGGTTCCCTTATGGGATTACAGCCCATTGGCTAAAGTGGAAATTTGGTATTACACTCTTTATTGGATTCCTTCCTTCTCTATTTCATATGCTTTTTCCCTATTCCTCTACTCGTATTCCCCAAATAACCCCCTTGAACTTGAATCCTAGGCTCAGATTCTACTTCTTAGGTAACCCACACTAATCACACTAACTTTCATTATGATAAATGTTTTGTTTGTTGTAAACAATGACCATTAAGAGAGATGATGAAACCTTAATAAAAGCTATAAAATAATTTAGTTTATGATGTGAACACATGTACAAAAAAACATATTTCTAGACTGAACTATAGTTGGGAGAAAGCAAAGAACCTACACAATTATTTTCTTTTTAAAAAAAATTATTTTATTGTTGTTCAATTACAGGTGTCTGCATTTACCCACCAAAACTTCCCCACCACCCCAGCCAACCCCACCTCCCTCCCTTGCTTCCACTCCCCCTCCTTGGTTTTGTCCATGTTTCTATAGTCCCACACAATTATTTTCATGTTTGTTTCTTATATTTAAATTTTTCCTGTGCAATATCTACCAAGGATAAATGGTATGTTTGAACTTTCCCAAATACTAGCATAATAGGATTTTGCATTTAAAAAATTACTAGTTAGAAATTCTTCAGTGGAAGAGCTTCCAAATTTCTAGACCTAAATACTCCAGTAAAATCTATAGAGTTGTTTTTATCTTAAATTGGTAGAATGCACTATGACAGTCAGAATTTTTCAGGTGTTAATTCTCTTTTCATACATAATGGAGTTTTAGACTACCCCCCCCCCAATTTTCTGCCAAAGCAACAGACGATCCAATTTTAGTGAGCATATACCCAGCTAGAACAAATACGATGTTGCCCAGTCTCCTTTACAATTAGGAATGGCCATGTAATTAAATACTGGGCAATGGGATGTAAGCAGAAATGTCCTGTCACAACAATAGAGAACCGTCTTAAGAGACAGTCCTCAACTCTGGTGATTTGCTACTCAGGGGACATTTGAAAATGTCTTGAGAGATTTTTGGTTGTCACACCTGCAGGTTGGTACTGGAATTTAATGGGCAGAGACCAGCTCATTCCTACAAGACCAAACTTCCTACAAGGCACAGGACAGTCCTCCACAACAAAAAATGAGCCTGCTCAAAATGTCAATAGCACAGAGATGCTGAAACCCTGAATTAGACATTGGATTTGAAACAAGAACTCATAAACAACATCTTATGGTTCTTTCAAGATCTGCACAGAATCCAAGTGCCTTTTGTTTCTCTAATATCTACAAAGCAATAAGAGATAATGCTGTCTCATGATATTAGTCATGGTATTTAAAGTATTTTGAGTCCTCGGGTTTTGCTTATCCTGATTCATGTTCTCTGTCACTCGCTAAACCAGTGGTTCTCATAACTTTCTAGTTTCACGACCCCTTTAAACTCTTACAAATTATTGAGGGCTCCAAATACTTGTGTTTATGTGGGTTGTATGAATTGCTATTTACTGAATTAATAGTAAAAATTGAGAAGGTTTTAGAACATAAGTACACACTTCACTAGCTGACAACAGGACAATTATCACCACACATCATATGATCTAGGCACAATTCTATTGTATACTTATGAGACAATAAAAATGAAAACACACAAATAATTTCCTCATATTATTATAAAAATAATTTTGACCTCAAGGAACTCCTGAGACTCAAACCCTCAGTTCCTCAGATTACATTTTGAGAATCATAGGACTATAGAACTCACTTTAAAGACCTAGATATTAATAAATATTTTAGTTTCCTTTCTGATAGAAAGATGTCATTCTCCACATAAATATATGCTCATCATTTCTAAGTGGTACAGAAAGTTTTCTTCATAGTTTCTCCAAAGCCTGGAGAACATACAAATAAGATAGATGGTGACTTTTGATATTTTTAATGTTGAATATGTGTATGGAACTGGCTTTTTGGTCTTAGAGACCATTTCAGGAAAATAATCAGTCATTCTAAATTTCCTCTAATCTGAGACATGAGAAACTATCTCAGAAGACTGTTGTTTCATGTTTACAGACTCCAAGCCCAATCAAATCTGATAATGAAAAGGGATTTTGAAATCTTTATATATTTCTCTCTGCTTTTCCTAGCCCTTCCTGGTTGAGCACTGGCAAATAAAATTTATCTCTAGGAGAAGAGCAATGTAAGCCATAACACCCCCCATCCCAAAAATCAATTGCCTAGAGAGGGAACCCAGAATGGCATTTTTTCTTTATGGAGACTTCAGGATAACTCAATATTTTTGTAACTTTTTTCTGTACTTGATAAAGAATTAACTCCCAGAATATGTACAATGGTAACCAATTACTGAATTTCTCACAGAGAGGACTGGCTATGTTTGCATAATCTCAGTATTAAGACATTGGTAAATAGAAATCAGTTGGCTTTTCAGAAAATGTATCTAATTGTAAAAATATTAAAGTACTTCATTCATATTTAAACACTCATTTTCTCTATTTCTCAGTGTCCTGGGTACTGGTTTTTAACATATATTCCTGAAAGCCAATTCAATTATATCTTGAAAATAAAGATCATGATAAATCCAACTTGGCACTATTGATATTTGAAGCCAATAATTCTTTGTTGTAGAGGCTGTCCTATACATTGTGGAATATTTAGCAATATCTCTGGCCTCCATATGTTGTGACAACCAAAAATGTCTCCAGACATTGCAAAATTGTCCCGATACAGTTGCACCAATTTACCACTCAACTGTGTGAGAAATGTGTCACTGAGACAATAAACATACTCATCACGAGCAAATTTAGAAGACTTTGGAATCTGGCTTTGTACTTTATTGGCAGGATCAACATCAGATATTTGTTTCATTACTATCAATTCAACCTAAAACTTTTCTGTCAAATCCATGAAAGTTAATGTCTGTGTGGTTGTGCAGTGCTGCCTATCCTGCTGGACAGATGACCCCTTAGACATCTACATGGACATAAACCCAGATACTTGGGGGTAAACATTTTCTTCCCATCCCCTCAGAATATGTTTTACAAAGGCCCAGGCCATAACTCCTACTCCTGAACTAGCCTAAGTGATCTAACATCGGTAAATAGCCGAATTCAGTAAATGTTAGCAGAGTACCTAATCACCACCTAGCACTGTTTTAGGTACTGAGGATACAAAAATGACTGTGGCTTTATCCTCACTCTGGAGAAAAACACAGACCTCCTATCACAGTGCCTGTATCTTTATGTTTTCCATGAACTCTCTTCCCAGCCACCTAGCCCTTAATGAAGTCTATAAGCAGATCTTTCAAACCTGTGTAAAATGGAAATCAATAAAGCTTAATGGAGATAATTAAGCAGGGTAGATCAGTTAACTCCAAGCTTTTTGGTTATCTATGAGCAAAAAATCAACAAGTGCAATGTTTAAAAGAATTAAATTAGAAAAATTATCATGAAGATCTACACTATAGCTTTAGAGAGCAGCTGATAGACAGAGGAAGGAACCGAACCCTCTGCTTCAAGAGACATCAAATTTTCTCCTACTCTTTCACCCAGTTCTAGAATCCTTGTATCAATAATCATGGTAAATGGTCTTTGGGAGAGAGAGGAAGGTTGCACAAACTCAATTACCCATCTGACAGATAACTATCTTTTCTCAGCCAAATGAACTATCCAGCTTAAGAGAATGTTACATTCCCACTTTGAGAACTCCAAAGGTGACTAGCTCCTATGCAGCAGCCACTAATGGCTCTCATTGTAGGAAATGGTTAATTGACACTGAGATGTCACTGAGAGAATACATAGATAATTCTAAGGTTGTATCTTTAATGGAGGTACAGTGCTCCTTCGAATAAGGAAGAGACAAAGCTATCACATGGTGTTGGGAGCAGTTCATAAGCAGTACTATTTAAGCAAACTGATGTTTCTATGAGCCACAATTTATGAACAGTATGCAAGTCATCTGTTATACTCAAAAAAAACAGGCCAGTAGGGAGTCAAACAGCTGCTGTGAATCAGTCATGGCATAAGCACTGTGTTTTGTGATACAGTGTGGGACGGCTGTGTGTAGCTTCTCTTCTGAGTGCCTATATGGAACTCCATAGGCACACAACGGTTTTTCAAATGTAGGTTTTATTATTATTCATGTATGGTGAGGCCAACAGATAAGGAGACAATTGGTATTGAAAAGACAACTTGTTATTCATAGGTCCCAGGAGAAGTAGGCAGACACACCATGCCACTTAGGGTCACATAAGGAAATACACATGGGATCAGTCGGGAGGCAGAGGGAGCAAGGGGAAAACATGGGAAAGAGTTTTTATCGTGGCTCCCACAGAAAGGAATGGACGATGCAGGAAAGTAGGTTTAGAATTGGCCAGTGTGAATAATTACAACAGGTTCTGGGATATAGGGGCTTTCTCTAGTGTCCAGTGCCTGCCCTGGGGTGATTAGGGAAGATGAAGAGAGACCTGGACTGTGAGAGTTGTATAAAAAAAGGAGGTTGGGGTAGGGGCTCTGGATTGGCTAATTTGCATACGGAAGACACCCTTGCAGGTGAGTTGTTTACTATCTCTAGAAATTGGCTAACCCCAGGAGGGCATTTCCCTCCAGATATCGAGTCATTAGACAGCAAGGCTCCAGATATCAAGTCATTAGAAATACAGAAAATAAAAAGAAGTGATTAATAACCCTTTATCACTCCAACTCAAGATTAACAATTTAGAGATCTCCCTCAAAAAAGTACATGCTTCTTACTTATATTTGTTATCCAGGATTTAGCTTATCTGGTAGCCAGCTGCTCAATAAATATGACTCCTGGTGCCACCACGTAGTAGCTTCATGACCTTTGGCAAGCTCCTTAACCTCTCTGTGCCTCAGTTTCCTTATCAATGGAATGAGGATAAATAATAATGATATCAACCACACATGATGATATGAGGATTGAACTGGTTAGTGTTTCCTTGTCAAACATGTCCATTGAACAGAACTAGACTGAAGGCATATCAACATTATACATTCAAATGAGAATGATGACCTTTGTGAATGACTTCTATCTCTTGAGGTTATGTTTCGGTCGCCTGCTCCCACTCCACTTAAATTTAGTCTGCATTTTGGGTTTTTTTGGAGCTGTAAATAATGTCTGGGCAAATCACTATTTTATTTTTCTTCCTCCCCCAAAGGGAAAAGATAGCTGTGCTCAAATAAACCCTAATCCTGTCAGCTTTTTGTCTGGGAGCCTGTTCTCAGGCCAATGGAATCAGAGGAGGGAGAATGGGAGGAGAGAAGGGGAAAGGGGGAAGAAACCTTCCATTGTTCTTAAATAGATCATGCCCAGGGCTCCACCACCAACCCCCTAGTTCAAGCAATCTGCCCAACTTCAAGTCTGAGTTTGTGGCTTGGCCTTCAGAAAGTTGTAATGGAAAGGAATGAGAGCTGCCTCCATTTCCTAAAAATGGGTTTGCTTGCTACCCTCTTCTCTCATTTCTACCTCAAGTACACACAAGTACACCTGGGGTGACTAGGGAAGATGAAGAGAGACCATGTAACATCTTGTACCTGATACTTTCTCTGATGTTGAAGAGTCTGCGAGTCCAGATGCAAAATTACAAAACCTTCTATGCTTACCAGAAGACAAACCCAAGGATCAGCTAGCATACATTAACCTGCATAGAAACCACATTATTTATCATTAGTCGACACAAAGGCATTTTGGAATATGGGGTGGGAAAGGTCTCTTTCAGGTAGGAAAGAAAACATATGTTTGGGAGTAATCAAAAGGAATAGCTTTATACTACCTGTGGTTTCAAATAAGAGATGAAGTGATGACTTGAGAAATGGAGCTGGTAGAGTTTACATAGGGAGAATTCATTTCAGACACTAAAGAAACATCAGGAGGGCAGGAAATATAGACAGGAGAGCCTCAGGGATCCTAAGGGGACTTGTGAATGTTCCTTCTCAATGCAGCTTCTCAGTCTAAAATTCCTCAGTGGCTTGATTCATTTAGTTTCCTTTTTTTCCTGGGTGTTAGCATGTCTAACAATCCCTTTACTTTATCAAAAAGGAGGGGTGTGTTTTGTTTAATTTTATCGGTTCTCAACCCTGGGGAGATTTTGGTCCACAAAGGAAATTTACAATGTCTTGAAACATTTTTGGTTGTCACAACTAAGGATGGTGCAGAGCAGGTACTACTGGCTTCTAGTGGGTAGAAACCACGGATGCTGCTAAAAATCCTACAGTGCCCAGGACAGGTCCCTCAAAACAAAGAATGATCCAGTTCCACATGTTAATAGTGCTGAATTTAATAGACCCTAGTCTAGAAAATGTAGATGTATTTTGCTCAAATTATCTCACTAAAACCTAGCAATTCAAAGAGGTATTATCCTTCCCACTTTGCTGCTCACATGAGGATGGGAGCCTGCCAATGTCAAAAGTGGGTGACAAAACTGAGACTAGACCCAAGACTGCCTAACTCCAAACACTGAACTCCTGAACAATATGCTATAACCATGGCCCAGAAACCATGTAAATTATTATGTGTGTGAGCCTGCATTTATGTAGGTATATGTGGAGAAAGAGAAAAGGGGAAACTTTTAAATTCTAGTGTTTTTTTTTCAATTTGCTAATTTTTTAAATCTTTGTTAAAGTCTAGGTGTCCTAAGGAACAGAGCAATGCAGTCAAAGCCATATACTTATAGATGGATTACCAATTTTCAAAGAATAAAAATATAAGCAAGTGGCCTTAATGCTAAAGCCATATCACGTGTAATTCAATCTTTGATGGTTTAGAAGGTACCTTCAGCCAAAGCACTCCTAAAAACCCTTTCCTTACATATAGGTTGGTTTAAATGCTTTTAGGCAATAATATAAAGCATGCAACATGAAACACACAACATGTGAAAAGTGTACTCCCCAAGTAATAGATAATTCTCAGTAAGACATGAGGAGAAATAATGAATGAAATGATTAAAAATGAATGTATGACTACAGGATCTACATCAACAGCAGGTGCCATTAAGTCTAATTATTGTTCATTTAGAAAAACATATACTGTTTGAATGCTTAAAATCCATATATATGGAAAGTTACAGTGGCCAAACTAGTCAGAAATCACAGATTTATTATATATGGGACAAAGTGGCAAATACTTACACTATGCCTAAACCCCAACTTGCCTGAAGAATATGACCAAGTTTCTATTCTAACCAACCCCAGAAGCTGGGTTATGCCTGTCATTTTGAAATTGGCCTCACAAGACTTTTTTTTTGAGGTCGAAAAATCTAAAACCCAGAAAAATGATCTTTTTAAATTTTTATTATATTTGTTAATGCCCTGTTTGGAATAGGGTTCACTCTATCATCCATCTTACTTGTTTCAAGCAAGGGTCAATCCCAGTATCGTCATTTCTCAGAACTTAATACTGAAATCCTGGTCATTTGAACAGTACGATTTCTGTCGTGTGAATAAACTGATTCTCCATCAGCCTTTCTGAACCCAGTCTGTCTGTTCCTATGCAGTGGTAAGATCAAACATTTCAGCAAATAAAAGAAATGATAAATATCTTATGCTAGATTTACAGAATGTAAGTTTTCCAATAGGGCTGAAGAAATTTGGCAGAAATTGAAGTATTACCTCAAAAAAAAAAAAAAAAACAAGCAAAGCCTTTGAAGAAATGATCTCATCACTCTGAAACTCCCTACTAAAAAACATGTAGATAGCTCATGATTATATTTAATGTTCAACTGGAGGATCCATTGCAGTGTGGACTCTCAGATTTAACTCATTTCAGACACCAGCAAGCTGTGGCACCAGAGTAAAATGCTTTTCTTTCCCTTATCTCCTCATCTATAAAATTAAGGAGTTTAATTCTCCAAACAATAATACTTTTCAACAATGCTGACCTAAAGTAGATATTGTGCTTCTTATTTGCAAATATTAGATTGAATGATGGCTCTGTTAATTTCAGTAACACTTAAATTAAAAATACAAAAATTCAATTAGATATATAGTTTATTTCCTTAAAAGTTTTGCACAGTAGAAGCTAATTCTTTCAGATAAAGCAATCAGACATTTTTAATAACAGATGTAGGTTTCAAAATGGCCCACTGCCTATAACTTTCAGATTATAAACCAGTGTACAAGCCAATATTTTGAAACTTAAGCATGGGGCACAGGTGGACACCCTGAATTTATTCTTCATTTCTAGATGAGATTTGGGAAAAATATTACCTTAAACCTTAGTCTAGTCTCAATATCTCCCAAATGGGAATTAGAATATTTAGTTCAGGAAGTTGCTCTGAAGACTTCATGAACTGAGGTTGGCTCAAGGTAATATCTCAAAATGTAGGCATAAAATGTTAATAATTTTACTATTCACAGAGTAGTTTATCATTATAACATGTTTCCTAACAGTTTAAAAAAGTAAAGTGAAACAAAATAATAGTGGATCACGTTTTTGTAAAAGAATATAAGAAGTCCCAATTTAGGAAGATAAACACAGGTGATGCCCATCTGGATATGCAAAAACAGAGCCACTGTGATTTGGCCTGCAGCTGACCTTTTGTTTTTATTTCTTTTTAAGTTCTGCCTTCAAAATAATAAAGAAAAATATGAAAAATGAGCTTTGTCCTACTGAATTAATAAATGAACTATGATCTAAGAGTTATATCATTGTCTTTTGTGGAAATTCTAATATATATTGTTTTGCTTTTTATGCTAGGACATTATCTTATTTATGTTTATTTATATTTATATCCCTAATGCCTGGCCCTTTTAAGTCATCATACTGAAAAGAATTTAGAGTAGCAAAAATGTTTTAAATATGTACCTTTAATATACTATAAATATAATACATGAGGATTCAGAAAGTATTAAACCTAAACTCATGTCTGTTCTTCCCCAAGTTCCATCAAAGTGTTTGGTGTTCAGAGGGTTACAAAGCAAGGGATAAAGATGCACATTTGGAAATCACTTCCAACTAATTCTATTAGACTTAAGTAATTTCCTTCTCCCATGACCGTTTTTGTTATTTTGAAGGACCATGTGTTGCTGTTTATCTTTTACACTCCCTCTTCCAGTCTCCATGGACTGTCTCAGGTAGCTGCCTGCTGATTTGCTAATCATTTCCCAGCAGTTTCCAAACTCCTCTGACAAAAATTGAAGAAACTCAAACCTCCACCAACCCTTCTCTTTTCTAGTTCTACAACCAGTGTTTATCCTGATGTCAAACCTCAAGAAAATTTTGAGATGGAGATGACCATCTGATAAAATATTATGCATATCAAATCAATTTATGGTTCTATTCCTCTGATAAAACAGTGGCAGGAAACATGACATGTATTGATAAATAAAGGGAGGAGGGAAGGACAACATACTAGGTGGGACACAAGAGTAAACACTCAAGAGATGTTTGAAAAGCAAGGATTACAAGAAAATCTGAGCCGTATCAGCCTCACGTTCTTTGGAATCATTTGGGCAGCAGAATCTTTGTCCTGTCCAGAAAACCTAAAAATAGCTTATGGTTCTACATGATGCCTTCTAGGTAGTGACTTGCCAATAGAGCATGTCACAACAGTTCCACTGCAGTGTGAAAACAGATGTTTGAATTCCCAAGTGAAGAATCTGCTTAGTCTCTGGATGCTCTTCCCTTGGTGGCAATCCCATCTTCTGTGGCAGCAGAAGAAACAGGGCAATTGTAAAGGGGTTAGAGAAAGAAAAACTCTGACTCTTACAGACCATCACTTCTCAAACTTAAATGTGCATGGGAATCACCTGGGGATTTTATTGATTCTGCAGGTCAGGGTTGGGGAATGAGGTTTTGCATTTCTAACGATCTCTTATGTGGTGCTAATGTTGTTGGTCCATGGCCCACACTTTGAGGAAGATAATGGAGTATTTCTAAGTGGAGCTGATTCTTCATTCCCTTCCCTTTGATTAACCAACTAGTTTACTGAGCATTCTGAACTTAAGGAAGTAGAAATTGAGACACTAAAAGGTCTAGGTGAGCAGGCACCAGAGTAGGCCAGTAATAGACTTTCTTCTTTTTATCAGGGAGAGAGCTCCTCAGCATCTTTCCCATAGGTGTTATTGGCCAAAACTGGGTCACAGAACCATAATTAAGCTATAAGGGAGGCTGAAAAAGAGATTATCTGGTATTTCCAGACACTTTTGTGGGCAGAGCAGACTCTGCCACTAGGAACTTCTAGGAAGAACGGGGAAGGGAAACAGCTGCTTGATCAGGCAGCCACCTGCACAGTGGGTATCAGAAACCTTAATTTATCACCCTGCTACTCAAAGTGTGGACCAGAAGCATCATTGGTTATTAGAAATGCACAATCTCATTTGGTCCTAGATCTCCTGAATCAGTCTGCATTTGAACAAGGCAGTTACTGCACATGTTACAACTAGAGACATGTTGCTCTAAATAGGTGATTCTCAACTTTAGGTAGACATTAGACTCACTTCAGGATTCATAGACTACATAGACTACACCCTAAAACAATTAAATGAGAACCTTTGGAAGTGGGCTCCAGCATCAGTAATTTGTAAGTCTCCCCAGGTGGTTTCAGTGTGCAATCAGAGCTGAGAACCCCTACTTCACAGGCATATGAAGCTGAAATGTCAGGCTGAGGACTTGACACTCATTGAATGGGCAATAGAGGGAGGAGCCTTGATGGCTTTTGAGCTATGAACTGCATTTTCAGAATTACACATTACAAAGATAATTGAAACCATTGCACATTAATCAATTCAGACAAGGTAGAGACTAGCAATGAGAAAACTCATCTAGGAGGTGATCACAGTACTTACCTCAAGATGACAATATATTTCTCTGTCAAATTTCCCACTTTGTAGAGAAATGAAGGGGGCCCATTCTGTGTGCTGGTGAGTGGATTTGTTGGCAGTGGTGGCTGATATCAAAGAGCTGGCTAAGGTGGCCAATCTAACTTGATTTGAATGAGGGAGAGCCAGTAAAGCATACTTAAGACAAATTCTTTCAGAGAGGCCCAAGGAAGAAATCCAGAAAACAAATACAATTGTTCAAAAGCAGGAGAGAGAGGCAATATTCAGGAGCTGGAGGAGTAGCTAGAACAAAGAAGAAGAGACTGAAATAAAAGTCAAGGACAACATCAGGGTATCTTGATTTTGCCATGGTGGGCAGGCAGTTTTTTGAAATGGAACGTGAGACTGAATGAAGGGTACAAAGTTAGATTTTGAATTATGTACATTCTACTGGAGGAATCAGCTGGCATCTCACAATGTCATTTACAAGTGAATTCTCAGTAAATTGGGGAATTCCATCTGTTTGAGCCTTTCATCTTAACCAGGTAAAGTTTTACTATATCTATAAAGTCAAAGATTTGATAAAGAAGAAAATGTGCTCCTTTTACTAACCCCAGAAATTCAGGTTTCAGAAGATGAGTGTTAATGGGTTGTATTAAGATATGTTAGAGTCCTTACTCCCATGACCTCAGAATGTGACCTTATTTAGGGATGAGGTCTTTACAGAGGTAATCAAATTAAAACGAGGTCATTAGGATGGGTCCTAATTCAACTGGTATCTTTATAAAATAAGGAAATTTGGACAGAAACACATACAGGGAGAACACAATGTGAAGATGAAGGCAGAGATTTGATTTAAAATTCCATATGCCAAGAGATGCCAGCAAAACTCTGAGAGAAGCATGGAACTGATTTTCCCTCACAGCCACCAGAAAGAATCAATTTTACTAACCAGTTCTCAGACTTGGATCTCACCTCGATCTCGGACTTCTAATCTCAAGAACTGAAAGACGATAATTTCTGCTGTTTCAGCTACACAGTTAATACTATTTTGTTATAGTAGCCCTAGCAAACAAAACACAATGAGCTATAAAAGAAGATGATATAGGTAATAGAATTAAGTCCCGGCAAGTTTAGTTGTTGTAAAATAAAGATAATGAAATGAAAAATGACAACTATTAGTGAAGGATATGCTTCATGAGGAAGGATGTGAGAAAGCATTTTTTAAAGCATTTTTTGTGACAAATCGGGATTGAGTGGGTAGGTAATGCATTCTAGAACAAACAAACAAAATATGTGCTTGGAACTTTTTTCAAGAAGAGCTATCACAAAATGAGACTCTCAGAAAATGTGGAAAACAGTCCTTTCTGACTAGAAATGTGGAACATTTTTATCCTTGAGGCAATTCACCATTGAGCTTACTAAAGAAGATAATAGATTCTGAAAAGACAAGGGGGGAGGGATAACAGAAAGAGTTGGGAAAGGAAGAAAGAGCCAAATGGATGAATAGGGGGAGGAAGAAGAACAGAGAATATCAACATGTATTGCATAATCAGTTTTTAAAAAATGTGTTGTCAAGGGCCAGGCCAGCTTCAACTGGGAAATAACTGGCCAAGCTTCTCTGGGTAAGGGAGACAGTGATACCAAGTCCAGTGTGAGTATCATATGGCTTTAAATATTTGAGGAAGACATTTCAAGGGCATTGAGTTTGTGAAAATGCACAATATTCCAAAGCTAGTAAAATGTTAAAAACCATGGCAAAACCAAACATAATGGCCTAAATGTAATCAGCTAGATGTTCCTTCTAAGAATCATCCTATTCCATCTTTTGAAGTTAGGAATTTGGGAGTTTGAATCTGTAATTTATCAAAAAATAGAACAAATACTCTCTGACTTCTAAAACTTTCTTAGTAGTTGGTCTTTGTTGTAGTGGTATGAATAATACAAAATTAAGCCTGAATCTACCATATTCATTTGAGACTGGAGGTACAAATGCTTTTGGATAACCTCTCCTTCCCATATATAGCTATGATGAAAAAAATGTATGATGACATGTCAAAACACAGGAAGAAAAACAAGATTGGAAAATGTGGTGAAGTAGAGCAAGGAAGAAGGGCAATCTTCATAAACCGAACCTTTTAGATTATCTACCAATGAATAAGTATTTACTGAGCAACTACTTGGAGAACGAGTCTGTGCTGGACTCCATTTGAGACAAAAGTTTCTGATGGAAAACTGAAGAGGCTCATGCAACTGAGAGGGTGATAAGAAGGATAAAGCTAGAAAGATATCTAGAAATACAGGCCAGTTTGTGGGATATGTCCTCTGATGGTATAAACAATTCATTAATTCATTTCAAATTCACTCGATACTTACAAAGCCTATATGCACTGTTCTAGGTTCTAGAGAAATGGCTTTAAAGAAACAAAGCAGTTTCCCTCATGTAGTTTAGATTCAGTGGAGACAGAGTAGAAGAAGAAAGGCAGGAAAAAAATATAAAAATAATGCATAATATATAAATGTTACAAAGAAAAATAAAGCCAAATCTCTTAGCTTGGGCTGATATAACAAATACCATAGACTGGGCAGTTTAAACAATAAACATTTACATCTCACAGTTCTAGAAGCTGAGAAGTTCCACACCAAGATGTCAATAGATTCAGTGTCTGATCAATGCCCTCTGTGGTTTGCAGACAGCTGCATTCTAACTGTATCTTCATATGAAAGAGAGAGATTCTCTCTCTCTCACGTCTCTTTCTATAAGGGCACTAATCCCATTCATGAGGGTTCCACCCTCATAACCTAATTACCTTCCAAAGACTTCATCTTTAAATATCACATTGGATATCAAGGTGTAAACCCTGAGATGGGGGAGAAGAAAGACACCTACTAAAAAGGTCTTCTGGTGGCTAACTGGGCTCATTTAAAAAAAAAAAAAAAGTGGAGCCTAGTACGCATTTCTACACAGGGCCTTCTTGTACAAACTGCACTTCATGGAGACACCTACACTGAACTGCCTGCCTACACTGTGTTCCAGCCATCTGAGCCAGCCCTTATAAAGGAGTTCCTGTAATCCTATTTTAACCAATAGGATTGAAGCTTGCCCCATCCAATCAGAGCTGTGCAGCTCCAATCAATCAGAGCAGCCAATCAAGACAGTGTCTTTGGACCAATCCAACTGTGTGCATTTGGAGTCCTCCTTTGCATGAAGACAGACCAATCTGGGACCAGGGCCAGAGAATTCTGTCCACATAAGCCAGCTCCCCTCTGGTTCAAAGAGCTCACTTTCTCTTTCCACTGAAAGCTGCATCTCCTTGGCTGAGCTGAAACACCAATGATGTCTTGCTAAAGCAGAGCAGACCAGAGAGGAGCAGAGCAGAGCTGTCTATATGGAGAGGAGCTTGGCCCCAGGGCTGCCTCACAGCCATGCTGCATCTCAATTGAGCTGTTTTGCACTGAGTAATATTTCCTTCTTTACAGCACCCCAAACTGGGGATTCCTGTTGGTGCTGAATTGGCACCAGTGACAATAGGTTGAAAAGGCTTCAACATATGACTTTGGGAGGGAGACACAAGCATCCAGTCTATACAACCAGATAACAAGACATGGTAAGGAGGCAGAGGTGATGTTTTTTTTAATACATAGTGACCAGGGGACACCTCTCTGAGAATGGCAACATTTGAACACAGATTTGAGAAAGTTAAGCCACATTAATATGTGGGGGGGAAAGCATTCCAGGCAGAGGGGAAAATATGTTCAAAAACTTTTAGATGGGAACATGTATAGATATTTGAAAAAAAGCAAAGGAGTCAGTGTGTCTAGGGAGTGATAAGAGTAGAAGTCAGAGTGGTATCAGAAGAGTGTCAGAGTGCATAAGCCAAGGCAAGAAATATGGATGTTATACTGATTAAAGGAAAGTCCATTGGAGAGTGTTCAACAAGCACAGTGTCAGGCTCTGTGTTACCTTTTAAAAAGGAAACTGACTGCTCATTCCATCCTTCAACATTTTTTTTTGAAATCTCTGCTGTATGCCAAATACATAAGCATATAAGAAGTAAGAAACAGACTCTGCCCCATTATTATTGCTATCACATATCCTTAGCATCAAGATTGCCAGCAGCAGCTCTGTCAACACCATTATCATTACCACCATACATCATCATCATCATTCTCAAACGCTATTACTATAAAACCAGTGCTCAGTACACTTTCCCAAATAATGAGCTGCAATCCAACACCCTTGTTTCAGGAGAGCTTGGTGTATGGGGTCAGTTAGATGTACATCTGACCACCATGTAGCAACCAGGGCTCACAAGGTGATTTGAGTGGTGAAAAAGACCCACAAGGCCAGGCCACATGCCAATGCAAATTGGCCAACCTGTACCATACCACAGCAAGGCTGTTAACTAGCCAACACTCAACTGAGCAGCTTCCTGCAACAGAGCCACTTATCATAGATAATACAGTTTCTCAAAAAGACCAACATCCCCACACACTGACTTACAATTTCTTGTTTTAGGTCTCCAATGAAGGTGGGGTCTTTGAGGACTAAAGCGAAGGAGTCTCTCTAGGAGATCAATTACTATTAAGATAATGAACTATAGCTAATTGTGCTATGTTTTGATTCTGGGGTTACTCTTATTTTCTAGAATTTAATTTCAGAACCTAAATTTCTTATCCAATAAATAGAAATTACTCTGCTTCTAGAACATCCTGTTTATCATTTCCTATATTATAGTATATTTGTGTGACTGCCCCCTACTAGGTCCTAAAATTTCCAAAGAAAGAGATTATGTCTTATTCACATCTGTATACCAATAACTTATTTGGGGTCTGGCAGATAGTAGGTGTTCATTAAATCTTCATAAAAATAAGTTGTTTTTCCTGCTTCTCCCACAATGACAATTGTATTTTCTATGGTAGGACTTTGCTTTTGAAGAGTACAAAGAGACTGTGATAAAAGGGAAGAAAAGTTATTTCAAACTAAGCATTGCTAACAGAAAGGGAGGTGAAAGAAGAGGAGGAGGAGGAGGAGATGGTGGTTGATGTTTTTCTCTTTCCAAGAAGTTAATACCTGTTATTCAGTTGACAGTTTCCTCTATAAATCCTATCACTCATGTCAAAGTTCTTTCTGGAAGCAGATCAAAAGATTTGAAGTAAGGCTGTCAGCAACAGTATTACAGCTATGACTAGAATGCAACATGAAAGCTAGATTACTCATGATGAGAAAGATAGTGGCCCCAATGCTGCAACAGAAATTAAACTCTAAGTGCTTGCAAGGGTCAAAAATGGCACCAACAGACCTCAAGTTTTAGCCCCACAGCCACAGCTCTTGACTTTCAACAGTTTCTTCTTTGTTTTTACTGAAATTCAAAAATAAGTGGAAGCTAATCAACAAAACAAACAAGCAAGCAAAATATAACCAGAAACATTGAAATAAAGAACAAACTGACAGTAACCAGAGGGGAAAGGGATAATGGGGGAAAATAGGGGAAGGTCCACCACAGAACATTTATAAAGGACACATGGACAAAGCCAAAGGGGGTGGGTTTGAGGGTGGGAGATGGGGATGGGTGGGGTGGGGAGCCATGGTAGGGTGAAATTGGAGACAACTATACTTGAACAACAATAAAAAAATAAAATAAAGTAAAATAAAATAAAATAAAAATGGAAAAAAATATGGGAAAAGAAAAAAATTCCATGAAAGAAATAGAGATATTACAGGAGCCAAAGCATGAACAACATCATTTCAGGAATAATCCTTCAATAAAAAAGGAAAAAAAGAAAGAATGTTTCTAATTAGAGCCCTCAAAAAAATTGGAAGCACACTGCCTTTTTTTCCCCAAAGATGAGCCTTGTGATTCATCGCAGTGTTAATTATCAGGGGGAAACCTGTAAGCATAAGGAACTTCACCCAAAAACCATCCCCATGATAGGTACCATCAAAGTCATCCTTAACTAGAAAAATGTCATAGGTGCCACAATATAAACTGGGAATTTGTGATCAAATCACGAGAAGGGAGGTTTCTAACCTCCAACCTGCTAATCAAACCCAGGCTTGCTTTTGAGCAAATCTTAACTCCCAAGTTATACTTAAGGTTAATATGGCCTCCAATGACTGGTATGGATGAGAAATGTCTCACACTGAGAGCAGATGCTCTAAATCATTCTAAACAGCAATGGCTTGTTGACCCACCACAATGTACACTCAAATCACCAAGTTAAAGAAAGCTGGAATGGGACCCTCACCAGGAATTACTGGGATGGAGGTACTTATCCCAAGCCCCTATGCTCCATGTTATTTGCTGCCAAAATTAAAATCCAAGCAATCTGCCTGGGCTATGATGAAGCCTGACCATCATGACACTTTAGAGGGGGCTGCAGCATAACCTTGAGGCATTATTTATTGTTGGTATTTGCTTATTTCCCCCAAAGGCTGCGGTTTATCCATAACATCTGGGCTTCATCGTTGACTGGAAAGCTTATGAGAGCCCTCGTGCCGAATGAGGCAATGGAAACAGAAAATGATGTCGGAGGACTGTCAACAGGCATTTGGACATTGCCAAATGTCATGTTCTTTTCCAAAGAACATTGAGGATGCAAATAAAATCAAATAACACTTCTTCTTGGCAAAAGAATGGGCTCAATTTGCTTTTGTTTTCTTCTATCTTGCTTTTAACTTGAACTGGGCTGCAGAGGGTTGTGAAGACTATCAACTGCAGTTGCTCTCCTAAGATAAAGAGCTCTAGCTAAAGTTTGAAAAGGAGAATTGTTACTTCCAGGAAAAAGACTCCTACCATGGAGAATTCTAGAGATATGAACTCCCTCTACCTCCAGATTAACTGCTTTGGGGATTTACTGGGACCTATAGTTCTGCCTCTGGCAACTTGTCTGCTCTGGCCATGGATACTTTTCAGCTGAAGTGACAGATCTTCATTCTTCCTTCCATTGAAGAGGTCAGAGATGGCAACAGCTCCTACAAATCAGAGTCCCTCACGTTTCAGCAATTTCACTATCATGGTCCCCTGATGGACAATGGTGGTAAAAGGTGGGGGTAGGGGGCGATGCTTTTACCTTACTCTTGTATCATTCATGCCCTTGGTCCTTTATGATGAGGCCTTTTTCTTTCTGTCACCTCTTCTTCCATTACCTCAGACAATTTAAACTGATTAAGGCCTCAGCACCTTTGTATGGGCTAAGTGTATCCTCTGTCTGCCTGGAATTCCTTCCTCTTCCTCCTTTGTCCAAACTCCTACTCATCCTTCAAAATGAGGCTCAAGTTTCACTTTCCTGCAAGGGGAAGACTGTGCTATCCTCCAGGATAATATGGAGGGCTCCTTCTCCCATATCAGTCCCTTCACACTTCTACTACTCACTATTACCACTGATTTATTTACCTGTATCAACCAGTAGGCCCCAAGTTTTTTAGAACAGGGAATCAATCTTATCTGTTTTTGTGGTCCCAGGTATAAACATAACAAGTGTTCAATAATTATCAGCTCAACAAGCTAGGAGTTCACCGTGTTGAAAAAACAAATCAAGCAAACAACTAGACTTATTCTTTAAAAACTAAGAAACCAGCCTATTTCAAGGTCTCAGTCCTGAAAAACAGAAATAAGCCCTTGCAACTTCAGAGCAGAGATCACTGAATTCCCAAAGGTAGGAAAAGAATAGCACAATCTAAAAAGGAGGGTTGTCAAATTTTTTCTGTTCTATGGTCTCTATTTCAAGTAGTCAGGTCTGCTGTTACAATGTAAAGGAAGTCACAGACAATACATAAACAAATGACTGTGCTTGTGCTCCAATAAAACTTTATTTCCAGAACCAACCTGCATATTGGATCTGACCTGTAAGACTCAGTCTGCTATTCCCTGATCTATAGTTACAAATAATTCAAAAGTATTGAGTTTAGTGTCTAATAAAAAGGAAGGACTATTATGTGATATTTAGGACCCCTAATGACAGTTAAAGAAAAAGGCCATGAAGGACATTCAGAAAAGAACATTACAGGATGATACTCATTTTCAAAAACATATGCTCATCATTCAAACCAAATGGCTTTAATAACCATGAACTAGACCACAGTATCCCTCTATGGGTGAATCTGAGTTTACTAGTGATACTGATGATCCACAGAGCAAGAAGCAGAATTTCAGAGAGAAATAGTAGTCGGAAGAGTCAGATCAATCCTTCCTCCACTACAGAATTTTCTCATTTCTGTTTATCACACTTGAAAAGAAGTCAGAGTACCACCTTAAAAATATTTTAAAAAATAGAATGCTCTTAAAGTGATGCATTTTCCATTTAGCTATATTTTGATAGCAATATTTCCTGTTCAAGATTTTCATTGTTTAGCATTATTCTTTTTCTAATAAATTTCCAGTTAACCATCAATCCATCAATAAATATCTATTAAACACTCACTGCAGGGCAGTCATAGCACTAGGTACAATGACAGTGCTTCTCAAAATTGTTTGATCATTCAGAGCAGGGGCAAAACCTAGCCTGCTGCCTGTTTCTGTATATAAAATTCTATTGGAACATAGACACACACATTCATTTACATATAGCCTATAGCTGCTCTTGTGATCCAAGGGGACAATTCAGTAGTTGTTGACAGAGACAATATGGCCTAGAAAGCCTAAAATATTTACTATTTGGCCCTTACAGAAAGTGTTTGTCAGCCTTGATCCAAAGCAAAGGATCCAAAACCACATAAATGTCTATCAGTAGGGGACAAGTTGAATAAAATAAAGGACCACTATTCTATAATTAATGTTTATAGTATGAAATGCTATGAAGCCCTTGAAAAGAAGAAAGCATATGTGGCACCTAGACGTATGAAACTATCTCCAAAGTATGTTATGTGTAAGAAATTGTATACAAATAGTGTACCACAATTTGTATATACATCTGCATATACACACATATATAAAGAGATGCATACTTACAAATGCTTGTGATATCACAAGAAAAATGGAAATATATGTAAGAAATTGATATCAGTTGTTGTCTCTGGGTCAATAAAATGTTAGACCCAGAATTGAAATGGGATGGGGAGATCTTTAAAAGGCACATACTCTTTTGGACCATCTGAAATTTTTAAACTATGTAGATGTATGATCTGGTCAACATCAATAAATATATAAAAATAAAATAATATTTTTAAAAATTGATACATTAAGTGAAGTCAAGGCTGGCTATTACCCTAAAAGAAGTAAGCTTATATTTGGCCAACCTAAATTTCCTACCAGCTTTGGACAAAAATAGACTAGTCATTTCAACTTTCTCTACTCACCTCCATTTTTCATGTGAAAGAAAGGAAGCTGCAGGAGGCCTTAATCTCCTTGGTACCAAAACATTGGTTTTCCAACATGAAAACCAAGAATACAACATTCAGATGTCTGTGCATGGCCAGCAGGGTGAAGCAAACTCAGATGAAAGCCCGTGTCAATACCCACTGGAAGACAGAAGCACTGGGAAAGGGATACTAGCACTGAAGCTGCTGAAGCAGGGGACACGACATGTCCTTGGAGAGGCTGGAGGCCACATGAAATGCTCTGCCCCACCCTGAGGACCAGAGAAGGGAGAAGGATCTCTGAGGGAGGGCAAGGAATCAAGGGCAACAGGGGTAATGCATCAGCCCAGGACTGGCCTGGATATGAACAATAGCAACCACCACCACAGATTGCTGGAAGAATCAATGAACAGAGTTTGCATGTAATTCTTTTAAGAACATGCCAGAAATTATGTAAAATGAAAATTGTCTTTTGAAACAATTTGAAAGTGGAACTACCACAGTACTTTGGAGAACTGTTCTCATGCCTGCAAATCTTTGAATTTGGAACAAATCTTGGAGCCTGAAACATCAAGACTAGCATTTTTTAATGGAAATGGTATAATCACTGATCCATAGATTCTTCAAATGCTCATGCATATGTTTTTAAAATCCTATTATCATATAATTGATATATCAAGAAAACACATTAAAGCTACTGACCCCACATATTGATATTATTTGGAGTTATTTCCTTTCAAAATGAAAATAATTTTATTATATTTGAATATCAGGAAAATATAAACAACATAGAAAACTATAAAAGGATAAAGTTGGCAAACCATCTCAAGTTCCAAACCAGGAATTATTTCATAATTCACTTTCTAATTCTCACAAAGAAAACATAGTAATTTCTTTATGATAGCTAGCTAACAACTTCACAATAGAGTAGCATATACAACTCTCAGTGATTCTGAAACAAAATCCTTTCTTTTTTGCTACCCCAATACCAACAGCAACCTTCACTCTGGCTCCCACTGTTGAAATGCAATGTCACTCAAGGTTCACTGCCTATTTTGAGAACAAGCAAATCTAATTAATCAAGACTTTTGCAAACTCACACCATCCAGAAAAAGTTAATGCCTTTATGTTAATGTGATGCACATTCTATTTTTGGAACTTTTATTAGTTTGAACACATGCCAGAAGTCATATTTCTAATTTAATGGCCTAATTGTGAAATTTTTCTCATGTGTATTGGACTAATTTCTGCTTTGGGAAAAAAAGCCCACAATAAATAAAAGTTATTTTCAGAAACATGACTATGGAGTACCTGGGATAAATGCATCCTTATGACCACATATTAATAACGTTTTTAAAGACACCAAGGGAAGAGAAAAGAAAATACTCTTTTATTAGAAAACTCATAAGAAAACAAAAAAGATATTAGAATATATATTATCTGTAATAAGTAACTTCAATATTAAAATTCCTTGAAGGAATTAATTACCATTGTAATTGAATGAGCTAAGAGTTGGAATACCCACTTAGTGGAAAAAACTTTAAAAAACTCAATTCAATACTAATAAAGATGTTCAGGAATATAAATAACATGGGTCACAGCCCTGGTTGGTGTGGCTCAGTGGATTGAGTACTGGCCTGTGAACCAAAGGGTTGTCGGTTCAATTCCCAGTCAAGGCACATGCCTGGGTTGTGGGCCAGGTCCCCAGTAGTAGGTACGAAAAAAGGAAACCAAACACTGATGTTTCTCTCCCTCTTTTTCTCCTTCCCTTCCTCTCTCTCTAAAAATAAATAAATAAAATCTTTTTAAAAAATGGGTCACAGAGAAGGCATCATGAAAATGTGTAATAAAAAACTAAATATTATTGTTCTTCCCAGTTCATTTTCAATTTTATGAAATCCCACAAGATGTACATATATGAGAAGCACATCAGTTAGAAGAGTAAGAATTTCTTTCTTTCTTACATGCTTGCACACACATCTAAGTACACATCCACCGATTAATCAGAAAGATATTCCTGTGACCCAGGACAATAATGCCTTTATACAAAGACTAGAAACATAATTTGTATATATTCATCTTTTATAAGAATTAGAGACTTGATCATAGCTACTAGTTCCTAATTTTTATCACAATTTAAATGTAAAGGAAATTGGCACAAATTCACATTTTTGTTTACACATTATATCAAGGTGCAATTAAATTACAGAACAAATATTGGTATTCTTGGTTCATCCTACCAGTGAAACCCTTTGATAATACCCTTTGATAAGTTATTGTTCATTAGCTTAGAATGATTTGTTGCACACCTTATTTCCTGCAACACGTCCCTTAGCATTCTTACTTTCGACTTGTCATCTTTATATTAGTCTAGAGTTCTAAAATACTGTGTGTTAAAGGTCACAAAGTTTGATGCAGTCTCCAAATCTACTGTCTTGTAAAATATTTTGTTGACATTTATCATTGTCAACAGGAAAATCATATGCAGTCTAAAATGTGCCTTTATTTAAAAAAAAAAAAAACATAGTAAGAAGAGGCAGTAAACCAGTGTTTGGTAAAACTAAGGAACATTTCCAATATACAGAGAGAGGAAAGAATACAGCTTTCAGTGAATAACTGTATCTAGTTGGGAAAATAATCTTAAAATTTATTATTTTCACTATTAAGTTATTATGCTTTTCTGTTTGCTTGGTGATCATTATCAAAGAGACAAAATCCCAACACTAGATATATCTCTATGAAAAACTTTCCAACCAGAATTTTAAAAACATATTCAGAATAATATTGATTATCATTGCAATACAAATTTACTAGAATAGATGCATTAGTTACTAAGGTATTAATCAAAATTGAAGTTAATATTTTAGTAGGATTAAATCAAGAGTTACTTAGGCAGAGTACCTGTTATTTGGCTTAACCAAAAGAACAATTTCTTTTACAAAGTTCTGGTTTTATACTGTGTTCTTTTTTTATTGTTGACACTATTACAGATGTCCCCCATTTCCTTCTCCCCTCCACCTCATAATGTGTTCTTGAGAAAAAAATACATCATAGTTTGATATCGATCATGTAAACAGGGTAAAACTTCATCATAAAACCAAATCACCAACATGCAAAGACTATTTCACATTATGTAGAAAAGAAAACTAACTTCTAGCACTCTTTGAGGAATAAATCAGACATTATGATTTGTAACATGCAGCAACTTTTTAAAACAGCATTAGGTCAATTTTATGGATGCTTCATTTGGACTCCCAGTCTTGTACCCAGGCCAAAAGCACACATTCTGGAAGCAAATGTAAATCAGATGACAAGTAGAATATGAGACTCAAAACAACCCCAACAGTGGTTCTAGCACTCCTGGTCAGGTCCTGTGCCCTTTAGGACTGGTTTGATGGAGCAGGTGTCTAAAGAGGACCGTCTGTCCAGTCCCCATTACCTTCTGGTGAATTTTTCCAAGATTTGTCTCTGGAGGAGCCGACTCATCAAAGACTGTGATATTGGTATACAGGAGTAGAATCAGCCAGCAGATTAAAATGCACAAGATATTTTACCAGAAAATAAAGAAATCTCAGAGTACAACTATACCATGAATAGTAAAAAAATGGGTGCAGAGTTGCCCAATTTTCCTGGCAGCTATGCTTGAAAACCCCCTCCTAACTCCCCTGTTGCTAATCCTCCATGTGATCTCCATTTCTGTGGTTCTGTTCCTGTTCTAGTTGTTTGCTTAGTTTCTTTTTGTTTTTGTTTTAGGTGTGGTTATTATTAATTGTGAGTTTCCTGTCATTTTACTATACATGTTTTTTATCTTCTTTTTCTTAGATAAGCCCCTTTAACATTTCATAAAATAGGGGCTTGGAGATGATGAACTCTTTGAACTTGACCTTATCTGAGAAGCACTGTATCTGCCCTTCCATTCTAAAGGAAAGCTTTGCTGGATAGAGCAATCTGGGATGTAGGTCCTTGCTTTTCATGACTTGGAATACTTCTTGCCAGCCCCTTCTTGCCTGTAAGGTCTCTTTCCAGAAATCAGCTGACAGTCTGATGGGAACTTCTTTGTAGGTTACTGTCCCCTTATCTCTTGCTGCTTCTAGGATTCTCTCCTTCATTTTTACCTTGGCTAATGTAATTATGATGTGCCTCGGTGTGTTCCTTCTTGGGTCCAACTTCTTTGGGACTCTCTGAGCTTCCTGGACTTCCTGGAAGTCTATTTCCTTTGCCAGATAAGGGGGAAGTTCTCCTTTATTATTTGTTCAGATAAGTTTTCCACTGGTTGCTCTTCCTCTTCTCCTTCTGGTACCCTTATAATTCGCATGTTAGATTGTTTAAAGATGTCCTGGAGGTTCCTAAGCCTCTCCTCACTTTTTGAATTCTTATTTCTTCATTCTTTTCTGGTTGTATGTTTTTTACTTCCTTCTGGTCCACTCCATTGGTGTGAGACCCAGCTTTCATTCCATCACTATTGGTTCCCTGTGCATTTTTCTTCATTTCGATTATTATAGCCTTCATTTGTTCATCTAATTTGCGACCAAAATCAACCAATTCTGTGAGCATCCTGATCACCAGTGCTTTGAACTGTGCATCTGATAGGTTGGCTACTCTCGGTTGATTAAAGAAACTGGATACGTGGATTTGAATTGTTTGAGCCATCTTTTTTTTTTCCTTTGGTCTGGTCATGCCTGTATGAGGGGCAGAGACTTAGGTGTTTACCAGGGCAGGGCACCACCCCCCCCACCCTGTCGCTGGGTTGTGACGTTGTATGTGGAGGCGGGGTCCAAGAGGGAACCGTGGCACTTGCTCTGCTCTCCGTGGGACCTCAGTCCATTCTGCCACTTCCCCCAAGCGAACTGGGACCCTCTGGTGCCAATTCCCATGTGGGTGGGCTTGTGCACCTCGTGGGACTTTCCAAGGACCTCTCCTGTGAGGCTGGGAGTCTCTCCCTGAGCCTCAACCTCCACAGGTGTTTTCAATCAATGCCCCCAGGCTCTATTTCCTGGCACCGTGATCCCAGGTTGCGCGCAGTGCCTTGCTTCACAATCGCCACCTCACTGGGTCTGCCGGTTCTCACCCCTTGGCCAGGGTCTGCCAGCTGCTGCCTCAAGATCAGCCTACTGCGGTCTTGCACGCCTGGATGCCTTACACGCCTGGTCCCAACACTCTCTGCTCTCTGTGCTGGGACCCGCACCTGGCTGCCTGACTCTGCCCCTCCTACAGGTCTGGATGAACGTGTCTTTTAACTTCTTGGTTGTTCAATTTTCTGTCAGTTGTGGTTGTTATTCTATTTCTAAATTGTTGTTGTCCCTATCTTGGTTGTGCAAGGAGGCACAGTGTGTCTACCTATGCCTCCATCTTGGCCAGAAGTCTCCCCCTTAATTTCTATTGACCTGTCCCAGATCAGAAATGTTTTTAAGAGCATCTTCAATTTTGAAGGAATAACATCCTATTCTTTGAATGGCCCAGACTCACAAATCAGCTTCAGAAATTTTCTAGAGACAGGATATAACCTGAACTATTTGTAAGCTCCTCAGTACCATGTTCTTTCTCTTATGCTGTTCCCTGTATCTTAGGGGCTAGAAGTCTGAGAGCTACATTTTCCAGACTCCCTGCCCTCACAGTTCAGAGACAAGGCACACAAATGAGACACACTCTCAAGGCACAACAGACACCAAAGCCCAATATGATGGTGGCAGTCAGGTGCCTTTGCTTTGGTAGATGGACAATGGAAGGTGTTGCCAGGTGCTTATGTGTACAGTAGGTCACTGAGACCATCAGTGGTGCTTCTTAATTTTACTATCTTCCTAACATCTAGAGGGCTAGTTGAACCCTTTGCAATTCTTCAGTAAACCTGTAATTCATGTATTAAATCACTTTCTTCTTGAAATATCTAAGCGTTTGTTTTTTTTTTTCCAACTGAATTCTGGTTACTGAAGAATGGCTAAGCCATACTCGGGGTTCATGGTTGGTGGAAGGACCAAAGGGAGTTAACTGAATTCCATAGGAGCAACTCAGGTACCAACACCATGCAACCGACAAAGATTAAAAATAAGATTGATCTCAACATCAGGAATGGCAAGTGTCGGTGGGGACCCTGACTCATTGCTGGATATCAGAGGCAAGATTCTAGTTCCTGGAGGAAATATAATTGACTTGATTTGAACTTGACCTCAAAATCTAATGCTGATATTTGCTATTCCTCTTCACCCCAGGTACAAATTTAGTGCAAGCAAGATCAAGATTGTGCGTGAAACCAACACAGTGGTGCCCATGGTCTCCTAGTTGGTGATGCAGGAGGGACGGGTATAGCTTTAATGATGCTACAAAGCCACTAGAGACTGATGATAATAGTGAAAGAGATTTTCTGGAGGTGAGAAAGGCACCTAGGAAAACGCTGCTTCAGTCTCTGACTTAACTATTGTTCTTTTTATCAGAGTGCTGGCATTGCTGAGGTCTGTGTTCTCTCATCCTCAAGTTTCCCACATCCTACAGCTTTGCATCCATTGGTGATTATCTTCTCCCTTTTTGTTGTCTTTCCAGAATCACTGATCAAATTAATGAAGGTTTCATGTTAATTCAAGAGTAGATAAAAGTGATAAACAGAAACTCATTTAAACTCTCTAGAATTAGTTTCTCTTTCATTTAACCATGAAGATGATCCTATTATTCAGGGATTTTGTGAGGACTAAATCAAATATATGTATAAGAGCTTTAGAATGTAAAGTATTGGCAGTAAAAATTAATTATAGTCATATCTATACAATGAGAATTATGCAAAGCCATGCACTATGCAAAGGAAGTTAAGACCTTTGGAGCTGAAACGGATTGCAAAGCATAACAAAGCCAAAATTAAAAACAAAACTGTTTGTTTCTTTAAAAATAATATCACTAGCCAAAACTGTTTGACTTTCAAAGTCATGGCTTAGAGCATGCTCAAACAATTTCTGAAATGTGGAAACATTTGTGGAACTTGTGGGAAAACACAATTTCCAAAAGTTTTACTCAGAACAAACCCACGAGAAATAACAATGTCCACATCATCACAGACATACACATCAGTGCACACCCAATCTGGCCCACCCAGAATGTAGGCCTTAGAGCAATTGGTGACAACACTGATAAACAGCATTTCATCAACAAATCTCTGTGAATTAGCTCAATATTTCTTTAAACATATTGAATTGTCATGTTTGTAACATGGACTCTAAGTTTGTGTTCCCCTACAATGATCTGAGTGTGAATAGTTTATCTGGGAGGTGAGTCAGTGAAGGGAGAGGAATCAATAGAAGCGTCTTATCAAACAAGTTACTTCTGGAGCTCAATCCCTCTGGGGAATGCTGAGACAGTGTAGCACACGTTGAGGGTCTAGGAAGCTGGAGCAAATATCCACCAATTCCCTTATCCATCACCAGCTGAGGGCTGCTTTCATAGCTTTTAACTCCCCAGCACTTCTCATGGTCAGAACAAAAGCCCTCAGGTACAGAGTTTCCAGTGTTCTGTGAATGCTAAGAGGGTAACAAAGAATTACCTGGCCCCAAATGTCAGTAATGTCACAGTTGACAAACCCTGTTTTAGACAACTAAACAGTTAACATGGAAAGCAAAAGAGGTACATTACTTTGCAACGGATGTTTCAGGGGACTAGTTTAGGTGTTGGAGGAAAGAAGCAAGCCAAAACTATTTCAAACGGTTTTGTTAATTAGGAGACAACTATACTTGAACACCAATTTCTAAAAAAGTAAAAAAAAAAGAAAGAAAGAAAGAAATTCCATACCTCCCTTTACCCTTTAATAACACATGGAGTCCAGGTAAGGTGATCAAACCAAAGTTCTGACTCTAGCAGCAATGGTAACATTATTGTACCATCAAGCATTTCTATTGCTGATTTCTACAGAATTTGGGGTGGGTAGATGTCTGTCTGCATCACAGTGACCTCTCCTAACTACAGATCCTCTGACTGAGTTCTGGGTAGCCCCACATTTTCTTTGTCATAAGCTACTTGTAAATAGTCTTGGAGGTTCCTCCTGATACTTCTGTCCTTCATACTTCTTCATTCAAATTTCTACTTAAACCATCCAGGGTTTCCACAAGGACTCAACAGGCATTTCTGTTGGCAGCCATGAAGTCTTCATTCCATGACATTTATTTTTCTCACATTTAAAAAGTTGGCTTAACAAAAGCCTAGGAATCTGGTGAAAATGCATAAAGAGAAAGGCTCTGAATAAAATGCAGAGTAAAAACTAAAAATAAATTTCCTGTTTATAGCAAGCTCAAGTTCTCAGTAAAAGTAAAATGAAACATATGTTAGAGACCTTACAATAATAGGTCTCAGATCAAGAGGGAAAAAGAA
>PVIA01013331.1:0-32685 GCA_004024845.1 Tonatia bakeri | reverse complement strand
GGTAGGGAGGGGGGGTGGGAGGGCTTGATTGGGAGTAAGGGGGAGAAAACTGTACTTGAACATTCATTTAAAGAAAAAAGAAAAAAAAAAAAGAAACACCCCAGGAGTGAGGGAGGGGTGGAGGAGGGGTGCAGGACGGGTGCTGTCACAAGCAGTTTAGGAACCATAGCATCTTTGCTCCTAAGTTGTTCATAGAAACAGGCCTTGAATAATCGGAGGCCATTTTTCATTATCATATTTCCCAGAGAAAAGATTCTGTTGCTAAAATCTGAGGAGGGGAGGGACACTCAATTTTAGCTTAGACTACTTTCTTAAAAAACTGCTTAGGGGTGGCCCCAAACCAGCTCCTCCTTTTGGGAGGTGTGAATCTGTTCAAGGGCAAATAATTCCACCTTGTTAATTACTTTCCAAATTGAAAAAGGACTAGAGAGAGGGTGAAGCGGGGGAGGGGAGGGGGAGAGAAGGGGAAGGAAAGGGATTGTGGGTGGGGCTCTGGCTGACAGATGTGGGGTCAGCCTGGACAGAGGGGCTCTGTGTGTCTGTGCCTGGAGGGGCTCTGTGGAGTGTCTCCCCATCTGCCCCTGTCCCCACTCTGATATCTTCTCCCCACTGAGGCATGGGATATTGGGAAAAGGAAGGCTCTGCTCCACCACTGGGTTACCGTGGGCAAGCCCTGTTTCCCTTTCTGAGACACGGGGCTGGGGACGTGTCTTTGCAGAATTGTTATGAGGGTTGAATGAGATAATGGGCATGATTTGCCCACTGTTGTGCTTGGCTTAAAGGAGACTTCTTAAGTTGTTAGGAAACCCTTCTCCCCATTGGAACTCTTCATTAGAGATCCAGTCTGGGGGGTTAGGATTTGCCCCCTTTCAAAATGCAAAGACAGCTGCCCTGGGGAGGGGTCATCCCTTTAATCACAATAAGTTGGTTATCTCTGGGGCTAGAGGGGGACCCTGGTTCTGGCATGTGATGTTGGTGGGCAGTAGAGGAGGCAGTGACGGGGAGGCAGGGGGTGCTGAAGAAAGAGGAGAGAGGGGCACTGAAAATGGAGGCTCAGACAAACCCACAGCTGACAGTTTTGGCAAAGACCAGGCTGAAGATGCACTGCACAGGGAGGCACGCACATACACCCCCACACACATGTACCCCCACACACATGCATCCATGCACGCACTCGTGCACGTGCACACCCACCTGCCCACGCATGCACACATTCGTCCAGTGTTTTATGAAGCCTTCTCAGACCACTCGTCCCCCGCCCCACCCCGCACCTGCTTCTATGACCCAGCAAAACATGCATTTGTATCTGCAGATGAGATGTAAGCAGAGGAGTGACATGTTAGTTTCTGGGAACTTTTCTAATACAGCTGGCACAGCCTTTGGCTGTAATTCAGTTGTCATCTGGAGGGTTGGGAGGGTTACTTCTGTTTGTCCAATGAGTTAGGAGCTCTCGGGGAAAGGAATACTCTTCTGTGTTGTGACCATGGCTTCCCACCCAGGGTCAAGCACAGACCTCTGGATGTCATTAGTCTACAACACAGGCCACTGACCAACGCATTGATGTCAGCAGGTATCACCCAGTGACATGCTTGGAACCTGGCAGGGGTTTCGCCCTGGAGACCATCTGAGTAAAGAGAGCACAGTGCTGAGAAGAATAAATGGATCAAATTTGATAAAAGCAGGTAAGCAGGGGGCCCATCCTCACCCCACTCCTGGAAGGAGCCCTACCTCTGGGGATCAGCTTCCCTTTTATGCCCCATCCCACTCCATGTGATAACTCCTTTTTTAGGTTTTCCAGCCGTGTTCTCTTTTCCCCTTCCCAACAAGCAAGAAGGTGAAGAAGCTGCCATATACTGAGTAGCACAGGTGTGGGCCCCTTGATGTCATTCCCAGAGGCCTGCAGAGGGTAAACCTTGACCCAGCAGGATGGACATGGGGAAGGCACTCAGCACCTAGAGTTCCTCTCTACAGCCTCTGCCCTAGAAGTCACACACAAAGGCTACACCTTCACCCTCAAGAAAGACCTCTGGGCTTTCAGTTGTGTGTGTCTGGGCTCTCTTTGCTGCAGGTAAAGGTTGTTATACCTCCCCTTTCCTCTTTCAGGCAACCACGGTACCAGAACTTCATACCTGCACAGGCCTGGGTTTGGAGCATCACACGCCTTCATGGGGGTGCGCTCTGCCCCTCTGTGAAACCAGTGCCCCAGGAAAGACGTTTTCCTGGGTGACCCTTCTTGCCAAGTGAATCCTTTCCTCTGCCACTTTCTCAGACTAGTCTGGCCTCTTTGTGGTCACCTGTAGCCGGATAGGATGCTTGGCAAGTGTACACGCACCATCTAGTTAAACTTCTTGTTACCCAAGGCAAAGGCTACTGGCTGTGCTCTAGTATGTAATTTTGTTTTGTCTTCTGTAGAACATGTGACTTATCTGGGCACATGGCCAACCAGAATAAAGACTGTATTTCCCAACCTTCTTTGTGGATAGGTGCGACTGACCACATGACAAAGTTCTAGTCAAAGAGATGTAAGTGGAAGTGCCACTTTGGGGAGCAACTTCATTAAGGAGCTGGGCACATGCTCACTGCTTCTTCCTTTGGCCTTCCCTCTCTGGCTGCCTGGATGGCTGAAGCGTTAGCTGCCACACTGGACCATGAGGATGAGGCCCACACTCTAGGGATGGTGGAACAGAGAGATGGAGGAAGCTTTAGCTTTTGAGGATTTTATGGGAGCAGAACCACCCTACCAGCCTTCGATGACTTGCCTCTGAACTTTTTTGTAAGAAAGTAATAAACTCTTATTTGAGCTTTCTCATCTCGTCCTTGAAGCTGAAGCTAGTCATAACTAATCTATTAACAAACTCGACATGTTCTTATCCCTAGCAAAATGTTTAAGTCACCTGGAAGACAATAAAAACAAAACAAAACAAAACAATGCCCCAGACCAAAAGACCCAGAACCTCTGGGGGTGGAGTGTGGGCAAAGGCACATTTTCAAAGCTCTCAAGGTGATTCTAATCTGTGAACAAGGATGAAGACCACTGCTCCCTACCAACCAATGCATTTTTTCCAAGCCTCCACTCCCAACTCCCCGGAGTGAGGGTACGGGCACTTCTGAGGGGCTGCCTGGTTCTGTGCTGCTGGTGGAGAGCTAGGATGGAAATTCTTAAAGTGGTTTCTGTGCACTGCTGACCCCACAAGAAGCTCTGTGAAAAGAGGCTGTGTAGTCAAACAGGCACGTTAAAGGCTCAGAGAAATCCAAAGCGAAGAAGCAGGTAACTCTGTCAAATACGGTGTGTTTCAAATGGATCTCACAAAGTTCTCCCCTTCTCTCCTTTCCTGCACAATCCATGTTAAAATCCTACAAGAGGAGTTTTCATACGTTGGCTTCGGCAAAGGCAAGAGATGTGGCAAAGAGGCTGGGATTTTACAGTTGGGGTTTTCCTGGAGACATTTCCTCCATTCGAATCTCAGGACTCATGAAGTGGGAGTGGGCTCTAGGAAGAGAGGAGGGAGGGGAAGAGCCTTCTGTCTCAGGAACAGGTGGGAGAAGCCTTCTTAGAGGGCTCCCAGGTGCCCAAAGCTTGCTCTGGCTTTACTAATGGAAGCCTAGGGTGGGATGTCTGAACCTGGGATGGAGTGCTCATGGGAAGAGGGTGTCCATTCGGGTTCAGGGAGCCCACGAATCCCCTGAAATGATCTTAGACATTTGTTTGTAGGTTCACTTTCTAATGGAGAGTAGAACCCTTCAGAGGGTCTAACACTCATAAAAATTTAAGGACTATTGACTTAGAGGAAACTAAGCTTCTGAGAAATTCAGAGGGCTAAATTGATCAAATTTAACATAAACCACCAACAGGCCGCTCTGAGCCTGCATTACGGAAGGTGAGATTCATGGTTACAATTTTACAGTTTTTGGTTAATGTTCACTGAGGTCTATCCTGTCTGCTATATCCAAGCTCCATGAGGACAGAACTATGCTGGCCTTGCCTTGGCACCGGGCCCGGTGCCTGGCACAGAGTAAGTGCTGAGCATAGGTTTGTTGACTGACTAAACGAGAAAAATGATTGAATGACGAGAACAACTGTAGCGCTCTGTGCGTGACACCCAGAAAGGCAGCCTTTGCCACCCTCCCGGGAGGCTTACTCCTCCCCTTTTTCTATGACTAGGATGTCTGATGTGCCCAAGATTCTGTGTGTGTGTAAATAGGGGCCAAGAGGAAAAGAAGTTAAATATTAACTAACCCAAGCAAGAAAGCCAGAGCTATCCAGTTTATTCTTTTGCCTACTTATCCATTCATTTCACAACCAGTAAGTGCCTGCTATGAACCACAAACATGCCAGCCAATGAGAAAGATTCAAGGACGAACAAGACAGTGTCTGGTCCTAAAGGATCTCACAGCATTGTGAGAGAAATAAAGTAATTATAGCAACAACCACCTTAATGATAATACTTGTGGTTTTTAAACAGTTACTTTATGCTATGATCTTACCACACATGCTTTACAATATTGACCCATTTATTCTCCTTTACAGCTCTCTGAAGTAGGAATACTATTCCTATTTTATGGATTAGTGAATCAAGACAGAGAGGTCAAGTCATTTTCCCAGAGTCACACAGCAAAGCTTTATATTCTCAGACTCCATGCTGCGCTGTTTTAATACGAAGTAAAGTAGCAGGGATGTCCATACACGTGCAAACAATGCCACTGGAGTTTGGAGGATGGGGTTCAACATGAGCTCAGGAACAGGACATTGGAGCTTGAAGGGAGGTAGCATTTTGAGAGCTGGGTATTTGTCAGAGAGGGGTGGCTGCAGGGTGGGTGGCCTGGTGGAGGATTCTGGGAAGCGAAGGCACAGAGATGAGAAAGGGTAGGTGTCTGGGGGAACAGGGAACAGTTTACTATGGCTAGACCCAAGCGTATGTGAAAAGGCTGGGGGCAGAGAAGGCAGGAAGAGTACACGGAACCAGTTGGGGTGAGATCCCAGGTGGCATGGGAGGCCGCATGCTGGGCCGCAAGGAGGGGACAGAGAGAGACACAATGAGGAAGCCCAGTGGACCTCACCTGCCCCTGTGCTGTGGCTCATCTGGCGCTGGGGGCAGGGAGCAGCTCCATCTGACTCAGCCAGGCGTGAGTCCCGGGCTGGCAGTAAAGTAGCTTATTGGGGGAAAGGGACAACCCACCTGAGTGTAGTGATGCTCCCAGGTTACCCCCAGAAAGCCCTCGACAAGGCTCACCACTGCTGTAGGGCCCGGCCTAGATGGTCCGCTAAGGGCACTCATCAACCTGAACAGTCCTCTGAGCCTGTGGACACTCCCCTGATAAAGTCCTTGAGAATTCATCCTTTTCCACTACACGGAATTTATCGCTGTCAAGTGATTTCTTGCTTGCTTTGACCAGTGATTTTCAGATATGCCTTAATTAGAGAGAGAGACAGAATGGGGGTGGTAGGTGGGGGAGAGAGGGAGGGAGGGAGGGAGATGACGTGAATGGATGTGCTGCGTGGACTGACCTCGGGAGAGGCTCGGGAAGGAGGCATGGTGGGGGGGCAGAGCACAGCTGAGAGAACATATGAACCCTGTCACTGTAAGTGAAGATTAAACCGTGGAGAGAGTAAGGCTTTGCTGGCAGCCGCTGGATTAACAGCTTGTAGATTTCAATAATCAGTTAAAATTGAGTTTATCACGCATGCCGAGAACCCTGCCTTTTTAAGATGAACTATGCCATCGTTGCTGGAGATGGTTGGAAGTCAGGGAGGGCGACCCACAGCCTGGAGGGGCCGCCCCTTGGAGGGGCATCGCCCACTCCTCTAGCAGCAGGTTGGCAGGGGCAGCCTGTCAGGAGGAGACAGCCTTAAAACCATGATTTGAACTGATGTGCTCCAAGAAAAGGTAGATGCGATTTCTAGGACAGGGACTGAGAGGAGCTGGCTCAAGAAGCATCTGCCCTGCCCCTCAGCCAGCACAGTCAAGCTTTAAATCCTTGGTCCCAAAGCCTCAGTCTTTCCCTCAGGGCCTCCTGCACCTATTTCTAGCCCTGCTCCCTAGGCTCCCCTCTCGCAGGCCTACCCTCACTGGCCCAACCCCCCCCCCCCCCCCCCCCCCCCCCCCCCCCCCCCCCCCCCCCCCCCCCCCCCCCCCCCCCCCCCCCCCCCCCCGCCCCATACCCATCTCCCTGAGCAGAGCTTCTGCCTGAGCTCCCATCCTTGTTTTCACTGCCCCATTGCTCCTGCTCACCAACCCCGAGTGGAATTCGAACTCCTTCACTAAGAGCCCTCTGAGGGCCTACTCCCTCCCCAGTGGGAAGGCATCTTCTCTGCTGCTGTGGGGTCCGGCACCTTTTCTTTGTGTTATAATGTGTGGGTGGTTGTAACGTGACTCCTCTCAGGGAGTAAGCTCCAGATGGCAGATAGCGCACCTGGGCTTCTCCGTGTGTCCTCTAGTTTTTCATCCAGTTTGCTGGTACCTTGCCCATGGCAACCATGTCACCTACTGTCTGCTCATTCTTGGATTTCCCATCACCTTCCTTTACAGACAGTGGCCAACTCACTGTCCCCCATTGTACTGTGAATTTTCTGAGCTATTCCTTTATTCTGAATACATCGAACATATCTTTTCTGTTTGCCAGACTGACTACTCCACATGCCAGACCCAGGGATGAGCTCAGGACCCAGACCTGGCCAATTAGAGCATTCCATTCTCCTAGCCACTGAGATCAGTTATAGATGGGCAGGTGACATAAATCACACCATTGACACTCCAGTCTAAGACTTCTGGGGGAACTCTTCGGGAAGCAACATGTACTTTCCTCTGGAGTTGCTTAATAACAGATATCAGCTCGGAGCTCCTAGGGCCACCCTTGAGGAGTGAAAATCCGGTCCCACCAAGGAAAGCAGATGTGTGAGGCAGAGAGCAAGAGATGCTTGGCAACATCCATTGAGCACCTAGATCTAGCCATGCCTGAACTACCCATGGACTTGTCAGTTATATGAGGCAATCAGTTCCCTCTTCTGCTTAAGTCAGTTTAAACTGGACTTCCACAGCATAAAATAAAGGTAACACATGGGCCTTTATGGATATGAAAACCAGTCTTTTGTCTTCCGGGGTTATTCTAAATGTGGGTCTCTTGCTGCCAGGAGGTGGTGGGCAGGGGAGGAGGGGTTGTTGGCTTGTCTGCTATCCTCTGTGCCTGGCCTTCAGGCCCCCCTTGATGGGGAGCCTCCTGCTTTATCTAGGAGCATGTCTGAGATGGGCCTTTCACATCTCCTAGAGTCCATGGTTCCAGTAGCACATACAGATTGAACGATGGGCTCTGGACAGTGGGAGGAAGCCGATTCCGAGGACACAGCTCATTCTTGCTCAGCTTGATTAATAATTAGGTGTTAGTATCCTCTAGGATTTGAACATGAACAGTTGTTTTTTTTTTTTTGGTATTAAATATATATTTTTGTTTTCTGCTATTGTTTTTATATTGGGTTCTACTTTAGTTGTCATATCTCTTCTGCCCCTTGAAATACTGAGGGCCCAGTATTTCATTGCCCCAGGGACTGAGAATGTGCCCACACACTTAACAAAGTCTGCAATGGGTGTATTTTTAGTTGGCTTGTTTGCATCTGTTCTCTCCCTGTTCCTAGCCTGATTGACACGCGCTGGGTGAGAGAGAGAGGCACGGGAGCCCAACTTCGCTGCAGAAGAGACTTGGCTACAGTGACTGGCCTCCCAGCACCCCTCTGATCAGTTCTCATGGCAACAGGCATGGAGATTTCCACCTCGTTTAGCTCGTCTAGGTTCCTTTGTTCAAATACAGGGTCCGGCAGAAGTAACACCATTGAGTGTGGTTGGTAGGGTGCGTGAATGTCTCGCAGGAGATGGACAGCAATTTCAACAGTTCCTCTAGAATGTCACATGGCATGCTTGAGTGTGATATTGTTATGTTACAGAATTGCACACTTATGATTTTGTAATAAAATATTTTCATGCAATCAAAAAGGGACGTTATTTGTGCTGGACCCTGTAGATCATGTGGAGGTAAGCTCGGCTTGTTCACCACCTCTCCGTGGCCAGGGAGTGAGAGAAACGAGAAGCATCCTTGTTAGAAAGAACCCTCCAGGGGTGCAGGCGGGACCGTGTGCCAGAGACAGGTGTTCACAGAGCACACACACCTCTGGCCTGGAGAGGCCTCTCACAGCACAGGCAGCATTTGAAGACAGCCCTTGATCCCTACTGGAGTGCGGCAGAGCCCTTTGCTGGGCTGGAGAACAGGGAAGCAACTTGGGCTCCAGGCAGGAAGCCGATGTCACCCTCACAAGGGGGAAATTGGAGGGAGTTCATAAAGGGACAGTTCACAAAGGAGCAGGCAAGTTTGAGGGTACCAGCCAGGAATATGCAGACCTCGGGATTAGTGACAGCAAGAAACTGTCACCACACTGGCCCCGTACCCGAGGCCAGAAGCACTCACTGCACCTGGAGAGAGCAATAGCAGGGGAAAGGGTTGCCCACAGGAGTTGTGGGTTCAGGAGAGGAACACAGGTATTGCCAGCCTGGGGCTGGGCTGCGGGAGAGCAGGGGGAATGAAGACCTTGACTGCTGTCTCCTCCTACCCTCTGGTCTGCTGCTGGATCCTCCTGTTGGCTGAACACAACCTGTAAGGGAGTCTTCTTCTCACAGTCCCTGGATGCTACCCTCCTGAGGCTGCTGAGCCAACTGGAGTGGGTGGGGAGTGGACCTGCAAGGAAAACCAGACAATATCCGTCTTTCTAGAACTATCTCCTGATTTCAGGCAGGGCTGTCGGGGATGCAAGAAATAGATCCACTCGGGGTTGCTTCAAGGAGAAGCAGGTGATGGGACTGGGACCTCAGAGGTGGGAATGTAGGGGGAGGTGGAGTTTAGGAAGACCCCTTGCAAAGCTGTGCAGGAAGACTGTGTGGATTCCACATGGGGTGACAGCAGGAACAGGTGATCTGCGAGGCCCTACCCCTCCCCAACCTCAGCCTTCAGACTCATGGGGAGGAGGTGCTGCCGTCTGGGTCTGTGCAAAGACATCGCTGGACTTTGCCCTATTTGTGATGTGTACTGACTCTCCCTCGAAGTAAAATGTAAGGCATCCCCATTTCAACAAGCCAAACCCTGCTGAGCCCTGCAAGGCGAAGCCTGCACCTTCCTCCATCCCCAACCCCACCCCCTCAGACCAAGAAAACCAACATCCATCACCTGGTACCCACCCTTCCTTCTTCTCCTCTGTGCTCACTCAAACATATTTAAATGTTTATAAAATATCCCAACCAGTGTTTTTTCTTCAGAAATGGGATCACACAATGTGCATAACCCCACAATCAATTTTTTTCCACTAACAGTGAAATGGATGTCTTTTTTAGGTCAATCAATACATAGAGCTCCAACTCATCCTTTTTAATCACTTCCTAATACTTGAATATCCATATATAAATATTTTTGCTAGAAAAATGCACTTCTCTCTCATTTAGCCAACACAGAGTGCTTGGTGACCTAATGGGTCAAATTACCGTAAATCAGACTCACTTTTGGACGCCATGAACTTCCAGTTCAGTCAGGGCTGTAAATGTGGGCCTGGGACAGGAGAACTCAGTGTCCAAGGGATCCTGTGACTGGCACACAGGTGATGCCAACACCAGATGCTTTAGGGAAAGCCTTGGGGGCTGAGAACTCCTAGAAGGTCCCCTGCAGGGGGCAGAGAGGTGATTTGAGCTGGACCTTGAATGAAAGGAGGGATACTATTGCTGTTTTAATCATGAGCACCAGCATCGATCAGCGACACG
Organism: Tonatia bakeri; assembly: GCA_004024845.1. Lineage (NCBI taxonomy): Eukaryota > Metazoa > Chordata > Mammalia > Chiroptera > Phyllostomidae > Tonatia > Tonatia bakeri. The sequence continues at coordinate 22,897 of PVIA01013331.1, read as the reverse complement.
GAGGGTCTGCTAGGGCTACAGCGTGAGGCGGCAGTCTGTTGCGAGTGACATAGAGAGGAGCTAACGTCCTTGCAAGTTCTTGAAATCAGTTGTTTTCCTCAAGTAGATTAATTATCCCTCTGGTTCATAATTCTCTCACACTCCTGATTTGTGTAATGAACTCTATTTTCCTGGAAAGCTCATATGTCAACTCGAGTCTTGTCTGTATCTAAATGATCACAAGTTGGAAATCAGGCCTGTTTCTGTTAACAAGGTTTGACATGATGCCCACTGGACAGTGAGGACCTCTGGGCCCCATGGGTCAGTATCAAATCACATCTCAGCACAGGCTGCCATCAGTTCCCTGTGCAGAAAAGCATCCGTTCTCTGTGGGTAGTGTGAGAAAGCAGTGCAGAAGGGCAGCCTGCTCTCCTAGCCACACAGTGGGTTCGCCTGCCTTCGTCCTAGCCGCCCTCCTTCTGTCCCCTTACCTTGGTCTCCGCCCCTCCTCTGCCCCCTTACCAGTATCTCTCTGTTTTTAAGTATATTTTATTGATTATGCTATTACAGTTGTCCCAATTTTTCCCCTTTGCCCCCTGCCACCTGGTACCCCCATTCCCTCTAGCAATCCCCCTCTTAGTTCATGTCCATGGGTCGTGCATATAAGGTCTTTGGCTTCTCTATTTCCTATACTGTTCTTAATCTCCCCACTGTCTATTTTGTACCGACCAATTATGGATTTTAATCCCTGTACTTTTTCTCTTATTCTCCCCTCCCCCACCCCTCTGATAAACCTCCATGTGATTCCATATCTATGATTCGGTTCTTGTTCAACTTGTTTACTCAGTTTGTTTTTGTTTTTTTAGATGCGGATGTTGATAGTTGTGAATTTGTTGTCATTTTACTGTTCACAGTTTTGATCTTCTTCATTTTCTTAAATTTAAGTCCCTTTAACACTTCATGTAATAATGGCTTGGTGATGATGAACTCCTTTAGCTTTATCTTGTCTGGGAAGCACTTTACCTGCCCTTCCATTCTAAATGATAGCTTTGCTGGAGAGAGTGATCCTGGTTGTAGGTCCTTGCTTTTCATCACTTTAAATACTTCTTTGCAGCCCCTTCTTGCCTGCAAAGTTTTTTTTTTTTTTTTTTTTTGAGAAATCAGCTGATAGTCTATGGGTAGCTCTGTCTTTGTAGTCTTTGTAGGTAACTCTGTTTCCTCTTGCTGCTCTTAAGATTCTCTCTATCTTTAACCTTTGGCGTTTTAATTATGATGTGCCTTGGTGTGGGCCTCTTTGGGTCCAACTTGTTTGAGACTGTACTTCCTGGACTTGTATGTCTATTTCCAATATGCCAAATTAGGGAAGTTTTCTTTCATTATGTTTTCAAATGAGTTTTCAATTTCTTGCTCTTCTTCTCCTCCTGGTACCCTTATGATTTGGGGGTTGGTATGTTTTGAGATGTTCCAGAGTCTTCTTATTCTCTCCTCACTTTTTTGAATTCTTTTTTCTTCATTCTGTACTGGTTGACTGTTCATTTCTTCCTTATGTTCCAAACTGTTGATTTGAACTTCAGCTTCCTTCCCTTCAATGTTGGTTCCCTGTGGACTTTTCTTTTCTTCATGTGTGTGTGCGTGCGCGCGCGCGCGCATAAACTATTTATTAACAGACGGGGCCTACAAACGTACTTCTTCTTGGACACACCCATAGTGTGACCCTGACGGCCTATGGTCTTGGTGTGCTAGCCTCAAGCATGAAGACCCCAGAAGTTGCGCAGCCCTCAGTGGACCCAAATTTTCTTCAGCTGCTCCAGGTCTTCATGAAACTTGTTGTCCAGACTATTTGCCAGGAACTAGCTATATTTTCCATCCTTTGCATCCTTCAGTCTGGAATCCTGTACTGGTGTGGGATCTGCATAATGGTAATCACCTGCTCTACCTCATCCTCTGTGAGCTCTCCTGACTCTTGGTGAGGTCCACGTCTGCTTTTCTCAACACCACATGAGCACATCTTCACTCCACACCCTTAATTGTAGTGATGGCAAAGGCTATTTTGCATTGCCCATGGATATTGGGGTTGGGTACTTGCAAAATGTGCTGGAACTGCTCAGGATTCATGAGAATCATGGCTGCAGCAGTGTGTAGGCCTCCTGTGGAAGTGGATTTTTCTTTATTTCACTTAGTGTAGCATTCATTTCTTCCCTTATGTGTTTGCTGTACTCAGTGAGATCTCTAACCATCCTTATCATCAGTGTTTTGAATTCTGCATCTGATATGCTGGCTATCTCCATTTTTCTTTGTTCTCTTTCTGGAGCTTTGGTCTGTTCTTTCATATCTTTTGGGGCCATATTTCTTTGTCTCCTCAATTTGGCAGCCTCCCTGTGTTTGTTTCTGTGTGTTAGGTAGAGCTGCTTTGACTTGCAGTCTTGGAGCACCTGTTACTTTGTAAGGGGCACAGCCTTAGGTATTCACCAGGGTGGGTCAAAATGCTTTGCTGCTTTGTGGCATTGTATGTGGGGGAGGGGTTGGAAAGGGCACAATGCTGCTTGCTCGGCCCCATTGCCAGTCACTTCACCCACTTCCTGTATGTGATTGATGCCCCTCTAGCCGTTGCCCTAGTGGTGGTTCCCAGAGTGGGTAGGTTTGCCTATGTTCTAGGACCATGGGGGCCCTTTAAATGGACTCTCCTGAGAGACAGACAGTTTTTTCCACTGCCCCAACTCTCACTGGTTTTCACAGCCAGAACTTATGAGACTTTATTTTCCTAGGGCTGGGTCCCTGGGCTGCGCATTATGGCCTGGGGTTGGGATCGCTAGCTGCCCAGATGTCCCTCCTGGTTTTTATTTACATCTGAATGTGGGACTGCCCCTCTGCCCTCCACCTCACTGCTGCTGTTACACTGAGTCCTCGCTGCCCTGGCTGCCCATTTCTGCCCTTCCTACCCATCTGGATGAGTACTTCTTCTTTAAATCCTTAGTTGTCAGACTTCCATACCATTTGATTTTTTGGCAGTTCTGGTTGTTTTTTGTTTTGAGGTTAGTTGTGATCCTTCTTATGGCTATGTGAGGAAGTAAAGCATGTCTGCCTATGCCTCCATCTTGGCTAGAAGTTCTCACCAGTATTGCTGAAGACATTCCCTCTGCTTCTAGGTGGCCATTCTTTCTGGCTCCTCACTTGTTCCCCCTTCCCAAGCATTCAGGGGGATTCTTCTCTATACTTAAGTTTCTGACCACCTTATGGGGTAACCACTTCTTAAAGTCCTTGTCTGGGATGGAACACTTTGATCTAGCCTCAATTTATTTCCCAAAGTCTGAGGACACACTTCCTTGTCCCACCCCACCCCTAGTTCTGTACTCCTAGAACACTCCAGAGTTCCTCACCCCTTACCTTTCTGTTGCTGTAACTCTTGACTCTTCCAAGGTTTGGGGGCAGAAAAAATCACTACCCATCTCCAGTATAAATGTGAACTTCTTCGTTTAAAAGACTTTAATAATCACTAAAAACCCTGATGTGGAATGAAAGAGAACTTAATGCAATCCCCTTTATTTATTTGTTAAAAAATTTTAAGAATCCTCACCCAAGTATATATTTATTGATTTGAGAGAGAGAGAGAAACATCAATCTAAGAGAAAAACATTGGTCAGTTGCCTTCTGTACATGCCCCAACTGAGAATCAAACCCATAAGCTAGGTATGTGCCCTGACCAGAAATTGAACTCACAACCTTCTGGTGCACAGGATGATGCTCCAAGCAACTGAGCCACTTGGCCAGAGCATGACAATCCTCTTTAAAGGGGAAAACTCCTGGTTATGAACCATGTTGGGGAGGCAGAGTCTTGTGTTAAAGAGGTGTTGCTGGGAATTGCTTTTCCTTTCATGGCTCTGAGCTGCTGAAACATCTCACCTCATTATTGGGAACCTGTATAAAAGCTGGTAAACTTTTATGGCAGGCATATTATAGCTTTATTTCAAAATACTCCCTGCCCCCCTACACTTGGCAGCACTGAGGGATGGATTTCATATTCAATTTGCTCCTGCCTTTCAGAAAGAAGGGCAGTGGGAATATTTCTGGGAGCCCTGCCGTGCTCAGATAGCCTCATCTGTTCCAGCTCTGCCCTACAGGAAACAGGGCCTTCCTGGTTTCAGTACTATGTCTCCTGCACATGGAGGAAGGATGTTTTCTTCAGATAGAAGGGAGAAAATGGTGGAGATTTCTGCTGGGTTGTCCTTGAAGAGGGCTCCAGGAGCATTAGCCTGTGGGGCTTGCCATCTCATGGAGACTTTGACTGTAGTGGAGAGGTGGCTCCTATAGTCCCTAGCTGCAGGAGGACTGCTTATTGGTGGCAATGACCAAGAAAGAGGTGCCCCTTTGTGCTCTCACCCAAAGAAGAAGAACTTGAACTTCAGAAACAATGAACCAACCAAATCACACATCTGCCTTGAAATTCCTTCCTGGAGGCTTCTTGTCCTCTGCTATTGCTTCAAGAGGAGGGTTGATCCCAGGGCTGGGCATTCAGGTTTCTGTCCTTCTTTAATTTAAAATCACGGACCTGCCTGATCTGTGGCTGCATCTGAAATTTCAGCGCTGTGCATAGTCCCTTTTTATTCAGGCATTGCTATCTGGAGGTTTTTCTTTAAAGAGCAGATGTTCTGTACCTTCAAAGGAATATAGACATGTATGAGTCTGAAATACCTCCATGTACAATATTAGATTATCAAATACTTTCTTTCCAGTTAACTGAGAATATACCCCAGGGAATGGTAGGTACAAAGAATCAAATGTCAGAGGGCACTGCTTTCATTGAAGCATAAGGTGCTGCTTTATATCAGGTTTAGGTATTGTTCATGGGAGGGTCTGGGCAACCAGGGGTAGCACACATAGAGTGGGCACAGGGGGAGATATCTATAGGTAGGCAGGAGCCAAAGGCAGATACTAATTGCTCACATTTATTGAATATATGTAGTATGTTCCCCAAACTCACATATGTATTAGTGCTTTTAATCTTTGGAGCACCCTGTGACACATGTGTTATCTCCCCTTTATTGACAAGGATCTCAAGGCCTAGCGAAGGTCAATGACTTGCTCAAGGTCGCACAACTAAAAAGTGCCAGAGACAGCATCCAAACACAGGTAGTATTACCCCAGAGCCTGGACTACCTTTTCTTTTTTTTTTTTTTGCAGAGTACACAAACACAAGACTGTGAAAGAATAAAAGATTGGAAAATACCTGACTCTAAGATTCTGTTTAGGTTCTTTTCATTCATACAACAATGCTGATACTTTACATGGAAGATCTCTACTCTCTACCAAGTACTTCCACATACATTAACTTTGTCGGGTGGCCTGGGGTGATCAGGGCTGGCAGACTGGCTGGCGAGGGCCTTTGAGTCCTGCTGTAGAAGAAGAGAAACATCATGACTAAGGGAGAACTGACACTCGGAGAGTGACTATTACCCGTGCCCCATACAATTTGGCAGGACTCCCGATCCTCTCTTTAAACCTGATTCTCTGTTTCTCTTCCCCTAGGGCTCAGCCATGAATGTTGGGACCAGAGAGCCTGGAGAATTCTCTTCCAGAATAAAGTGGTCCTAGCTGATTATCAGCCAGAGCAGACTTGGGTGAGGTTTGGGATTCTAGATTCTAGATGTGCCTTTTCTTTCTTTCTTTTTTTTTTAAAGTCATAGTCTAATCATTTGGGGCACCAGCCTAAGTTCCAGCAGGTCAGATTGGGGTGGTGGTGTTGGACAGGGGCTGAACGGAGCTGGGCTTTGTGGTTTTACAGGCCTGGCTTCATGGCTTCCTTGTTCATTCCGTCACCCATTTATTCATTCAAAAATGTTGTGAGAGGTCACTCTGAGCCCGGTCCTGTGTGGATAAGTACAGGAGACAGGGCAGTGACAAGACACCACCCCTGGCCTCGAGGAGCTCCTAAGCATTTTGGGGAGAGAAGGCTCCCACTAGAGACCTCTGATCTATAGCCAGAGCTAAGGCAGTGGAGGCAACAGAAAACTTCTGGGGTGGAAGAAGGAGACCTGCTGGAGAGTGGCAGGGGCCCTTTCTGCCTGTTGTAAGATCTGCCCATCCTTTCAGACCCTGCCTTAAGACCTCCTCCACTCTGAAGCCTTCTGAGCTTTTGCACTCGCAGGGACCTCTCCCCTTTCTGGGCTCAGACAGTGTTTCTGTTCTCGTACACTACTTAGCATTGTTCTTTGCTTGAGTGTTTTCTTGTATTCCTCATCTGGACCATGGCAGAGCCCACTGTTACTCTTGTTTTCTGTCTATTTCTAGCATACTTTTCAAAACTCTCTGTGAAATGGAATCACCTGGGGAACTTGTTAAATGTAGATTTGAATCCAATACATCTTCTACGGAGCCCGAGTTTCTGCACGTCTAACAAGGTCCCAGCTGATGCTTCTCCTGATGGTCCATGGACCGCACTTTGAGTAACAAGGTTCTATGGTGTTAGACATGGACCACGCTTGTCAACCTAACTTGTTGATTCATTAAATAGTTAGTGAGCATGCCACTTTCTTTCCCTGTGTTCCTTTTTTTCCCTTTAAGTTAGTGAGGAAGTTTTTAGGCTTGACAATGCTAGGCTCCTGTACTATCATTTCCCTTCCCTGTTCCCTTGGCTGACATTTGTAACTGAAGATGGTATTCTTTCCTACTGAGCTTGGACATGTCCTGTTGAGAAGGATTTTCTCAATATCGTGCCCTAGAGAAGCACTTCTGGTCCAACAGGGTTGGCTTGAGGATGGATCCTGTTTGCTTCCCCAGATAAGATGTGCCTTAAAATCAATGGAATGATCCTGGGTTCTATACAGAAGTGCTCCAGAAGGTGGTGCTCACCCTGAGTGATAGAGGCCTTGCTGCCTCTGGAGACTCTGGTGCTAGAGAAACCCCTCACTCTAGGCCTGGGAAGTTGAGGAGAAGCGAAAAGCTAGAGAATGGGTTCTGGGAGGAAATGATGAAGGCAGTGGTTCTCAGTCATGACTGCATATTAGAATCGCTAGAAAACTTTAACAAATAGTGATGCCTGTAGTCACTCCTAGATGTTACATTGAAGCCATCTGGGATGTGACTGGGCATCGACATTGAAACATCTCCCAGGTGAAGTTCATGTGCAATTAGGGCTGAGAACCACTGATTAAGCCCATGTGGTCATGCTCAGGAAGTGCCAGGAGCTTTAGTCGGGGTCTCAGGGAGAAGCAGAGGCTTTACCTTCTCCCCCTAGCTGGCTGCTCCGGGGCTAGGATAAGATAAGTGCTTAGAAGTAGTTCCTGTTCAGTGAGCTTTCCAGTTAGGACTGGTCCTATCTCCAGACGCCAAGACAAAGGTAAAGGACTTGAAGCAAAACAGCAACTCCCAACCCTTGTTTTGCTGAAATTGGATCCATCCTCAAGAAAACAAGGTAAGATAAACTCCTTCTCAAGCATGATTCTATCTTGGGAGAACATTATTGTTATCAACACTGTCAATCTAGACTAGCTTTTTTTGTTGTTTGAGTTTCATGTGGGGGAACTTTTCTCCTTCCTGGTTGAGGGCTCCGAGATTGGAAACAGCCCTATTCATATCCTCCCTGCTTGGAATCTCAGTCTTAAATGTTGCCCTTCCCCTCTCATTTTCCTCCCTGATGTGCATGCCCTCTCTCCTCCAGCTCCCAAACCTACAGAGCTTGCCTCTTTGTTCCAATGAAAGGATTGAATCAAACTGATTCCCACCAATGTATGGGTGACTGAGCCTGCTCAGACCCCAGACCTCTTGGATTTGAAAACAGGCTGCTTGCTGTCCTAGAATATCTAGAGTTTGTAGAATTCCAGGTAATAAATGAATAGACTTGAAGCCTTTTCCTCATCACTGCTGGGTGAGATTTGTGGGGCTTCTTAAAGGGGGAAGGGATGGTGTTTGTATACTCTTTTGTGCCGATGTCTCCTGTAATGGTGAGAACAGTTACTGTTCAAGAACAAGCCAGATACCTGGAGAGGAGCAGTCTATCCCTCTTCTCTCTCTAAAAAAAAAAAAAAAAAAAAAAGGACAAAGTGAGGGGGTCTGCTTTAGGCAATTTAGCATATTTCTAATTATAGTACCCATTTGTAACCAAGACTTTGGCCTTCCAAGAAGGCTTGATTATGACATTCATAATTCATTGGCAGTCCGTCTATTACCAATTCAATGATTTCTCCAGCCATGGAAGGAATTTTGATCCTTTAAAAACTGATTTTTCACATTAGAATAGCAAAAGCAATTAGTTTTATTTTTAGCTTGGTTAAGCAAGAACTCTAATGAAGCTGAAAGGAGGTTCCCCCCTCTTTTATTTCTTTCTCCTATTCTTTCCCCTGAGGTGCTCTGGGAGAATTCAAGCCAGAAGTTTGCCCTCTGCTGCTGCTGAGGCTTCATGGGGCGCCTCTGGCTGCTTTAGAAAACCTACAGGATGAGGAGTTTGTGAAGGCAGAGGGTGGTTTTCAGAAGCTTGTACTTAGCCTTGTATTTTTCGAGGCCTAGACTCCTACTTCAACTCAAGTCATGAAGGTGGGAGTGGAAATGTGTGTAGGGGGAGCTTGGCAGCTGTAGTCCCTAAACCCCGAATTGTATCTGGAGTTTCTGGCATCGAAAGCTGAGAATGATATTACTTGGCATTCAGGGCCCTCGTGCCAACAGTATGGGCTCAACTTATCATTCTCAGCCTTATCCTCCCAGCTTCTCTGCACAGACCCCGGCTGCAGCTAGAATGATTGACACCTGGGCAGCGCATGGGACCACACACATTTGACATTTATTTTCTTGACCAGCTACCCTAACCTTCCCCAAATCCTGGAACTCCCTTTCCTCTGACTTCTTGGGGGCCAACTTGTGCCTTTAAGTGTGAATTTCTAGCTGGGTACCTGCTTCCTTGACCTTGCAGTTGACCTGGTCAGGTTTATCATCCGTCAGGTGCCTGCAGGGCTCAGGGAGGAGGCTTAAAGAAAGGGAGCTGATGGTAGGGAGAACTGTGGCCGCCTGCAGACCGCAGGCTCAGTCGAAAGGACGTAGCCACTCTCCAACTACGAAAGTCTGTTTTCGTGCCAAGCTTCTGGTCCGGTGCTGTCAGACTTTCTGTTTTTTTTTCCAGAGCAGCTGGATATTCAGATTTTGACATGTAAAGTCTCCTGATTTTTCAATGTTGGAATGAATTCAATCTTCTTTAAAACCTGACGTGGGCGCCAAACTCGCCTCTGGGGACCACCATTTCATTTCCTCAACTTTAGGCTTTGAGGCCAGAACCCACAGGCGCCAGTTCAGCACCCCTGTTCTAAAGCGTCTTTGACCCTGATCAAGAAGCAGCACCAGGCCCAGTGTAGCCTGGGCCTCCGCAGTCACACAGGGGCCTGAAGGCTCCCCGGCGTTAATTAACCCGAGGCCTCCAGGCCAGAATTTCTTTCCCTAGTTGTGCCACACAACCACAGGGCGATGTTGTCAGAACACCAGGTGTCAAGTTTTGTAGCATATTTGCTGTTGTCCAGTCTCAAAAAAAAAGTTTTCCCCTTGGAATTGATTAGATCAGGGAAAATAATACAAGACTTCACTCCTGTTGGTTTCTGCATCATTTTTTAAATTTTTTTTTTGTGGGAAAGATGCTACTGAAGTTTATCACTGAAGAGGCATTATTGAGTACCAACTGTGTGCCAGGCACTGGGGAAGCCACAGGGCAGAGTGGGCCCCCACCTCCCAGGCTTAGTTCCTGCCCTTGGGAGGCACACAGTCACAGGGTCAATACTGAGCTCCTGGAGCAGGGACTGGTCCACACTCATTGTCTGACTCCCAGCCCCCGACACATCATAGGGGCTTAAATAAGACGTGGCAACCCATGTGAGGCAAGATGGAGCTAAGGCAGCATGGAGCTTCCAACTAAAAGAGTAAAACTGTTTTATTCTGATTTGAGCACTTTATTTCTCACATGAATCTGATCTTGGCATGTCGTGGCATCATTTTCTCTTGGTGAGAAACTGCCCGGTGTGACAGACTAGTATCTTGAACTGAGAAGCTATTATTCGAAGTGATATTTCCTGGAAAACCTGGGATAGGGCTGGGGGATGAAGGCCATGTGCAATAATGGCAGAAAACAGGAAAAAACCACGGTTAATGTGTCTCTTCTGAATCCTCCTCTCCTTTTCACCTTTCCCTCGGCTAGTTTATCCTGGCTCCCGGCCCCTAAGCTATTCCCAGGAAAAATAGAGTGTTGCTGTGTCTCCCCATCTCCTGGCCCCGAAAGATTGCCTGCCAGTTTCAAGAGAGGGCATACAAAGTGGACTCCAGTGGAGGCCAGCTCAGAGTGTTGGATGAGCCTCTGACAGAGGCTATGAATCTTGGCCCCAGGTGCCGGTGAGGGATGGCGGGGCTGACAAGCCTGCATCAAACATCCCTCTGTTCTGGGGGAGCCATCACTCACCCCTCTCGGCTCTGGTGGCACTGCTCTGACAGTCCAGCTCATACACCATCGCTACTGCAGGGAAGCCGGGGGTTGGGGAGGACTCAGCTTCTTTGCAGATGTAGACCGGGCAGCCCTCCGCAACATCATGGAGGAGACAGCATCTAACTCTACGCCCCTCCCTGTTTCTGGTTCTCCTTTGTAGGGACCTTCTTCTCATCTGCCTCTGTCTCGGGCTCACCTTCTTGGTCATCTGTCCTTCTCAGGGGCATGGGCTCTTTCTCAGCTCACTGAACGTTACAAAGAATTGCAAGTGCTATTTATTCCTCTTGATGGCTTCTGTGTTTACAGGCCTAGGATGATGTTTAACCTAAGGAACAAGTGGTTAATTGTCATGTTTCAGGCACCTGCTAGGAAATGCTTTTGAGAGCTCTGGTGAAAAAGGCTGTTCTCTTTTAACCAGTGGGTGGTCTGGTCCGGTCAGCTGAGGGGAATTGACCACAGATGATGATGATGATGATGATGACAAGCTAATGTCTATTAAGTGCTTGCTGTGTACCAGGCACCGTTAAGAGCTTTACATACATAACCTCATTTATTCCTCCTGTCAGCTCTGTGGTGGGCACTATTCTTATTCAGAAATAAAGAAACTGTGTCTCAGAGGTGTTTACGGAATAAGTTATATAGCTAAGAAGCTTTGCTGGGAGATGCTACAAAAATCCTGCCTTTTCATAGTCAAAAATGTGGAGGCTAAGTCTGCTCAAATTCATCTTCTTTGGTGAAGCATTTCCCAAATCCCACCTAATCCCCCAATGATGCAGAGTTTAAGAGCAATGATTTAAGACTTGAGTTTGAATCCTGTCTTAGAAGCTATGTAATCTAATTACCTGATATCTCTGAGACTGCTTCCCACTTTATACAATAGGATCAACCGCTTCAGGCGGCTGCGTAGGAGGTAACTAGCAGCATGCAAGTAGAGCCCCCAGTGTGTGCCAGCCCCACTCTCGCATCTCCAGTGTTTCGATGTACATGTTTGTCTTTCCTGTCAGACTGTGAGTATCTGGGAGCAAAGTCCATGTGTTCTTCATCTTTGAAAAGATTTCCCTTGGAACTTGGAATGTAGTCAATCAATTTGGATGACTAGAATTGGAATAATAACAGCAACTAATATTTATTAAATGCATACCACATGCTATGCTCGGTTCCAAGTCCTTCCAACCACCTCGGTGTGTAGGCACTATTGTTATGCTTGTTTTGCAGTTGAGGGAATTGTGTCACAGGTTAAATAACTCTGGGGGGGTCCTACTATGAGCACGTGGTGGAGTTGGAGGTGGTCTGGATCCTGAGTCTGTGCTCTTAATCACTATCCCATAAAACCATCCTCTGCACATCCTCTTCTCCAATTCTTTTTGTCTCTTTAAAACCAGTAGGAACTTGAGGCTCCTGGAGGGTGAGCCAGCTCCTCTACGTCACAGGTCTAATTTGGGAGTGGAGCAGGGCTGGAGCCGAGCTCTTGGACTGCCAGCCCTGTGTTGCTCGTCGGAGGTGTGCCCCGTCATATGGCCGTGATTAATTGGGAAAGAAGCTGTAGGAGGCTGACATTTTCCCAGCCTCATCTGTGTTTCCTGCCCACATACCGGGTCCTGAATGTCAAAGCCCACCATGCTGCTGTGCTGGAGGGGAGGAAGGAAGCCCACTCACTATTATTAAGCAATTAAAAATATGGGCTGAGCAGATGCAGGACAGCCGTGCTTCCCTGACGCATTGGGCAACAAGCTAGCTGGCTGCCTCTCACTCACGCTGAGAGACATTTAAGGGACTAAGTGAAAAATAGCTCCTCTCAGCATTCAGAAAAGGCGGTTCTGAGTGCTGTTGACTCATGGCCGTTCAGCACGGCATCTCAAACTATGGCGGACAGTGGAGGAGCGGGGACGCGGGGGCGAGGTCAGTGGCCTCTGAAACACCGCGGTTCTGCCTTTATATCCACACAAGGGAGGCGGTCTGAAAGAGTTCTCTGGGTCCTGAAAGATTTCTCAGGGCTGATGTGCTCTGAGTCCACTCCCTGATAGTAGCCCGGAACCTCAAAAGTCAAGTTCAAGTCAGATTGAACCCAAAATAACTAAATAAATAAGTAACTATTAGAAGATGATGAAATTCCATCTTTGAATTGATAAAAGTCAAAATGCTTTTGGATACAATCCATGCTGGGAGACAGATGACTCTGATGATAAATTGGATGGTTAGAAAATAACAAATAACATATATTAGGGGTGGGAGAATGGGTGTTGCCAAATGTCTCACCCACTTAAGCTTGCTCATGTGAAGTTTCAAATCAAACTCCTACTTTGTGTAGTCAGACAATGCATGTAGCAGCTGAACTGTCATCCCTTTGACTTGGGCAAGTCTTCCCAATCATTCCCTTTTGGTCCCCTGGCATCTCTGGGGAGGAGAGGATGGAATAAAAACATACAGGGGTAGTTCACTCTGGAAACGCTAATACTGACATAATGACTGAGCGGTGGGGTACGCGCATCATTCGGGAACACTCGACGAAGCATGAGGAAACCGGTGGAAGGATACACACTGAACTGTTAATGTGTTGAGACCGACAGCCTGGGGGTCTCCAGAGTGCAGAGATGGCAGTGGCGTGGCGCGAGGTGGGCAGGCGGCGGGCATTCTTTGTGTATCTGCTGTTGGCTCGTAGCAGCAAGTGAGAGTTGCTTTTGTAGTTGAAGAAAGAAAATCTAAGGAAACATTTAAACAAACAAAAAGGGTGAATGGAAGGTAAGGAAGGTGATGAGACTCCTAAGTCTCCAAACTTTACGTGCCGCTTCTCTCTGGATTGTTCGTTCATCCCGGCAGGCACTGCGCTGTCTTCACGAGCCAGCCCGTGCTGAACATCGCAGCAGTGAGGGCGCGAAGGTGAACAAACTTGATTTCCACTTTCAGTAGCTTTGCTTTGAAATCAACTTTACAAATTAGTTTATCTGGCTCATTCTTTCTTTTTAATTGAGGTGAAATTTACATTATTTACTCCCAACCCCCAACTTCCCTCTCCCGCAGACTCCTGGCATTCACCTTTCTGTCTCTATGGATTTACCCGTTTGGATATTTCATAGAAATGGAATCACACAATACATGATTTTTTCGTGCCTGGCTCCTGTCTCTTAGCATAATGTTTCTGAGGGTTATCCTGATCGTAGGAGGTATCAGTACTTCATTTCTTCATATGCCTCAGTAATATTTACTTGTATAGATATGCAACAATTTTTAAATCCCTTCATCCATGAAAGACATGCGGGGTTTCACCCTTTGGCTACGGTCTGCTATGAACATGTGTGTACATGTATTTGCTTCACACATGTTCATAGCTATTCTACTGAGTATGAAGTGGTATCTCATTGCACTGCCCTGATGACTAATGATATTGATGATGACTAATGGAATTGTTCTCTTAATTTTGTTTTCGAATTGTTCACTTGTAGTGTATAAAAACAACTGATGTTTTACATGTTGATATTATAATTTGAAATTTGTTGAATTGGTTTATTAGCTGTAGGGCTCTTTTTTTTTATGTGGATTCTTTGGGATTTTCTATACGTAGGATCATCTGTGAATAAGCTAGGTTCACTTCTTCCTTTCCAGTTTGCATCTGTTTTATTGCCTCACTGCTGTGAATAGAACTTCCAGTATGATGTTGAATAGTAGTTGTGAAAGTAAACATCCTCATATTGTTTCTGATCTTTGGGTAAAGATTTCAATAATTCATCAATGAATATGATGTTAGCTATGGTTTTCTCGTAAATCCCCTTTATGTTAAAGAACTTTTCTTCTATTCTTAGATTTCTCAGAGTATTTTCATCATGAAACATTGTTGGATTTTGTCAAAAGACTTTTCTCCATCAGTTGAGATTGTGTTTCTCCCCTGCCCTTCATTCTATTGATTTGTATTGCATTCACTGATGTTCTTACTTTGAATTGCTTTTGATAAATCCCATTTGGTGTACAGCAACATTGATATGCTGTTTGGTTTAGTCTGAAATGTTTTGTTAAGTATTTTTCACATCTGCATTCACAATGGAACGGTTACTTGTCTACAGGTTTCTTGTGGTGTCTTTTTCTTCTGGCTCCTGTATAAGGGCAGTGCTGGTCTCAGACTGATTTTGGAAGTGTCCTCTCATCCTCTGTTTTCCTGAAGTGTTTGAGAAAGTTTGCTGCTAATTCTTTAGATGTGTGCTGGCATGGACTAGAGAAGCCATCTCATCCTGGATTTTTCTTCCTAGAGGTTTTTAATTTATTTTTGTATTACTGATTTAATCTTTTACTTGTGATAAGTCTGTTTAGATTATTTCTTCCTGATTCAGTTTTAGTAATTTGGTTACTAGGAATTTGTCCCTATCATCAAGGTTATCTAATTTGTTGGCATACAGTTATTCATAGTATTTTTTTCTAGTCCTTTTTCCCCCTTAAGGTCTGTAATAATGCCCCCTTCATTGTGTGTATTCTTTTCTCTTTAGTAAGTATAGCTAAAGGTTTGTCAATTTTATTGCTCTTCAAAAGCTGATTTTTGATTTATTGATTGTCTATCATTTTTAAATTCTCTATTTCATTTGTCTCTAATCTCTATTCTTTATTTCTTTCATTTAGCTTTGAGTTTAGTTTCCTCTTCTTTCTCTAGTTGTTTAATGTGCTAGATGAGGTTATTGGTATGAGATCTTTTTTAATGTAAGCATTTATAACTATAAATTTCCCACTGACCCCTGCATTAACAGTATCCTATAAGTTTTGTGTCTTTGGAGCTAAAATGAGTCTCTTGAAGATAGCATATGGATGGAGTCTTTTTCTTAATCATTTAGCCAGTCTCTGTCTTTTGATTGGAGAGTTTAATCCATATACATTTAAAGTAATTACTTATAAGAAAGGACTTACTTAATGGGAGTAGAAGGGAGAAAACTGTACTTGAACAATGATTAAAATAAGAAAAGAAAAGAAAGGACTTACTTCAAAGGAGGGACTTACTTTTGTCATTATGCTATTGTTTTTTTCTGTCTTACACCTTTATTTTTCTTAATTTCCTTCATTACTGCCTTTTTTGTGTGTGTTTGATTCTTTGTACTGTAATATTTTTATTCCCTTCACATTGATTTTTGTGTATATTTTAACGGTATTTTCTTGGTGATTACCATCAGGATTGTAATTAACATCCTACGTTGATAACAATGTGGTCAGAATTGACGTCAACTTAGTTTCAATGGCTACAAAAAATCTCTGCTCCTGTCACAGCTCCATCCTCCCTTATGTTGTTCTTGTCACAAGTTGCTTTTTAAAATTCACTGGTTAAATGTACTCGTAGCATTTCGATCCTATAGAACTCAGGTGGGCAAGGATGTGTGAGGCTTAAGATCTTCCTAGTTCTGGAGCCCGCAGTCCTACAACAGATCCCTCCTAGGACCCAGTGAAGGCCATGGACACTCCTGATGGGGAAGAGGAGGTGGTGACTCTGTCCACTCGTCTCCACCCTGTTCCCCCCAGACCAGCTTTCTGAGGTACGCATCCCACCTTGCATACAGATCAGCGCTAAAAGGGGACAGAATGACCATGACCTATAACCAGTGCCATGGATAGTCAGAATGCGGTTCTTCACTTCAGCACTGCAGCCCATGGTTGCTCTTGGGTGTTGATGGATGTCGATGGCATTTGTACTTCTCCTTGGGTGTTGACCACGGTCCGGACGAGCATAACTTCTATGGCCCTGGTGTGGTACTGGCTGGAGGGCAGCAAGGTGCCCTCCAACTTCTGCTAGGATGAGCATCCGTCTATAATTACAGCCAACCCTTTGCTAGTGTCTTAGGAAGAAGCACCTCTTTATAGCTGGTCATGAGCCCTTAATATATTACCCTTAAATCATTTAAAACTGGGCTAGCGTGGGCAGCAGTGAATGCGCCAATGCAGTTGGGAGCAATCTCGGCGGGCCCCATGAAATGGCCAAGACGATCTAATAGATCTTGCTTCATCTCCAAAGTCTATCACCCTGCCTCTTTCCTCCTTATTAAACCAAAGTTCCCCACTCACAGGAAATAAAACTGCTACCTGATATTTATACATCTTCAGAGAGTAGTGTAATTCAGAATCCAGGGAGAATGCTTTAAAACTATTTATTGAAAAGGAGACTGTTTCTTGCATGAAATAATCTTATTGGAAAAGTTACCTTATTTCTTCTACTGCACTTGGAAAAGTCTGGACCATTTGTAAAGCAAAGGGCAAAATGGAAATTGATTTTTGTTGGCAAGGGGTTGGTATTTTGTACTTTGATTAGTAGCTCGAAGCTGGTGAGTCATGTGATGGTTCTGGTGTTGGGGGGACGGTATTTAGAGTGAGATCATAGTATTTCTGACCTTCACTTTGATCAGAATATTGCAGGAAGTCTTATGTCACCCCAAGTCACCAGCTATTTGCAGCCTTATGATATTTTTAAAGTTGATCTCTTGCACTATGGCAGGCCCCTCACTGTGCCATTTCTAGATGCTAAAATTCTGAATGGATTTACAGACTGCATAGTCCATACCCGCTGTTGTAGCAGTTTGTTTCTCCAAGACCTGACCCAGTCTGACTTCACTTTCAACCCCTCCTAGTTCCTGCCTCCATGGTGCAAACCCTCTGCTTCCTTCAGCCACTCCTGAGCACCTGACCACACCCCACCTCCCTGTCCCAGGTAGTTCTCACCCTCCCGTCAGTTACCTCAAACCTTTTCACATTTGTGCATGTGATGATCTGACTCTTGGGTGTTGCCCACTAGATTCTACATTCTGTGTGGTTAGGGACGTTGTCTGTTTTTGTGCTCAGCACCCAGTGGACATTGGAAAGGTACTTTACTGAACAAATAAACAGCTCTTTTTTTCTTCTCCAAATTAGTTCTTACAAAGCAGAAACCATCTATTCATCTGTTTCCCTCTTCCCCAGGGCGCTGGCTACGTAGAAGCCCTTACTGTGTTCTTTGGCCACTTGAGATGTGGTCATCCAGGGAAAGATTTTTAAAAAACCATTAAGAGGAGAGGGTTGGAAAAAGATCTTTGGTGGATCCTTGGTTGATGTGGGGGGAAGGGAGAGGAAAGCCAGAGGGGTTGAGGAAGAATCGGGAGAAAGGTTTCAGAAGCTCAGGAGAGAGTTTCAGGAAGGGTGCGGAGATCATCAGTACTAAGTGACGCGGAAAGCTCAAGCTGGATGAGAAGTGAGAAAAGGCGAGTTGGGTGGTAGTGAGACGGCAGGTGGGTGAACCCCAGGAGGCAGCGCTGGGCTGGTTACCAGAGACAGCGAAAACAGCAAATTGTGGGAAAGGGTAGGAATGGCTGTGAAGACCAGGTGTTCTCAATCCTGGCACCGCTGATATTTGAACTGGGCCATTTTCAGTTGCAAGAGGGCTGTCCTGGGCATGGCAGTATATTAGCAGTGTCCCTGGCCTCTACTCATTAGATGTCAGGAGCCAACCCTGCCTCCCACCTCCAGTTGTGACTGCCCAACCTGTCTTCAGACATTGCTAAATGTTCCCTGAGAGCAAAATCGCCCCTAGCTGACAACTGCTGCCATGTACCAGCCTTTCCCCAAACCAGCTGGCTGTGGAACTAATTCCTTGAGATGTTCCCAGAAAAAAAGGTTGCATGGTCAAACGTGGGTGCACAGTCCTGAGTGAAGTAGGCTCCTTTGCTGCGGGAATACTTAGGGCCTCACGATGCCAGGATGCACTGTAATTCTCTTGTACGTGGGGAGAGACCAGCGTAGAAGAAGCAGAGCTTCCTGGAGCACTTTCCAGGACAGTAAGTATCACACTGGCCACAGGAGCGTCTGGTGAGCGTGCTTTGGGAAACACTACTACGGACTGTGTTTACAAGAAGAAGTGACCTAACTTGCCCACTGTCACCCAGGTAGTACCAGCTGGAGGGTGGAGAGGCACCTAGAACTGTCCTTGACCCTTCATCCCAGCTCCTTCGCCTCCATCACTTACTCCAGACTCAGCCAAGTCCAGCCACGTCCATTCATTCATTTCTCACTCAGCACAGTGTTTTTTGAAGTACAGGCCAATCCTGAGATTGTTTTGCTTTGCCTTTTTTCAAGAGACTGGTGTGCCTCAGTTTCCCCACAGGCAGTATTACATTCTGGTTTGCCACGTCCTCCAGCTCCCTGGAAGCATTGCCTAACCAAGGCTGGATGGCACTAGGTGTGGGCTCCGGGGGGAAGGGACCCGGGGTTTTTGCATAGGAAGCTGGTTGAGGCTGGTCCTGACCAGCTTCCCAGTGTGGTGGCGCCACGCAGGGTGCACTGGACAGGGAGCTTGGAGATGGCTGCAGTTCCATGGAGTGTGAAGCTCCGCATTCTGTGGAACGACACCGTTCGGTTACTCACCTCCTTTCTCTGTTTAAGTTTCTGTGCTTCTCTGCCTTTCAATCCCCTCTTGCACCCTCTGCCTTTGAATTCCCTCTTCCCTCTAGTAGAAGGGGGTTTGTTTAAGACATCTCTGGGACTCCTTCCAACATTGCCTTCTGTTTTTTCTTCACTCTTTAGGGAACAGGAAAGGTCTCATCAGGGCATGGGTGTTTAAGACCAAATGCTTCCACTAATGCACAAAAGCATCCTGAACAAAAAGTCTGGTAGCGGAAGAGACGCGATCCCAGATTTCTGTCTGTCTGTTTCCTGGGTTAGCATTTGTGGAGGATTGCTCATTTGCTACTTGGGAATTTTATTACAAATATTTACTGTCTTCTCTATGTGGCAAGAACTTTTTGAAGACGGAGGGGGGAATTGGGGGAGGATGAAGGTTGAGGGTGAAGCAAGGGAAAGTCAAGGCTTTTGAAACAAAAGACACTAACAAGCAAAATAGAAAGAGACTCATGGGGACAGAAAATGGATTGACAGCTGTCAGAGGGGAGAGGAGGTGGTGGGCTGGGTGAAAAAGGTAAAGGGATTAAGCAAAAGACAAAACAAACTGAAACAAAACTCAGGGACACAGACAACAGTATGGTGATCACCACAGGGAAGGGAAGTCAGGGGGCAGAAGAGGAGAGCGCAGGGAGGGTAAACAGTGACGGAAGGAGACTTGATTGGGGTGGTGAATTCACAGCACAGTGTACAGATGATGTATGATAGGATTGTGTACCTGAAACCTATGCAATTTTGTTAACCAATGTCACCCCCCCAAATCCAAAAATAACATAGAATAAAATAAGGTGAGACAGACACAGGGAAGGGTAGGGGTTGGTAGTGCTGTGCAAGGCCACGTAGCTAACATGTAGCAGAGCTGATGCTTAACAGAGTTTTCCTACTGGAAGGGCCACACACTTACACCTCAAGTTTATTTATCTCACTTATTTAATGTGTAAGATGAGTGAATCGTTTTATTCAAATTTCTCTGAAAAAGGCTTGGTGATCTTGAGTAGCATTGTAATAAACTGAAAAAATGAACCTGGAAAGCATGACCCCTCTCCCCGTGCCCCACCCCTGCCAACTGGCTATTTTGCTGCAGTCACAGGGAACAAGCCCTCTGAACATTAGAGGCTGTAACTTATCCTCCACTCTGGACAGAAGTTCCGGTGAAAGCCTCTGACCTGTGTGGTCCACGCCACGGTGGCCAGCTCGAGCCCCTGCCTGGATCTGGCTGATACAATCGAGATCCATGCCCATCTGCCTTCTGTGCCTTCGAGCCACATCGCCCCTTCTCTGGCCTGCTGGTGAGCACAGCCTGTAACGGGCCCTAAAACACAGCCGCCTCCCCTGTGTTTCCACCAGGCACAAAAGGCCGGCCTCACCATGCTCCTGTCCATCAGTGATGGGCAGCTGGTAACTGCCTGGGGTGGGACTTCTGATCTCAGCTGGGTGCTCAGGGGTGAGCCGAGCACTGCTGTTCTCACTGAGAGCCAGCAGGACACGGTCAGACCACTGTCTGAACATGGTGTGGTGATGAATCGTGCTCATGTTTACTCTGCGGTTTCAAAAGCAGGTGTCTAATGTTTAAGAGCACTGAGACATTAAATGAACCAGTGGTTTGTTGGAGAAGAGATGGACACAGCCCTAATTTGCTACCTAGTAGACAGATGTTATTTACTTTTATATGGCTCAGGTGCACAGCTTGAAAAGACCCCTAACATGTAGGTAAGATTTGGAAAGTCTCAACTGTGCTCCAGATTCGGGAAGTGGTGTCTTATGCTAATGACATTTTTGTGAGAAGATGGTCTCCTTTTTGTTTCCAGATTGTTCCTTAAATGAGTTGAAGCCCCGGGGGCCTTAAATTAAAAGCAAGAAATCGTAACACAGCAGATTGAAATGAGATTCCTGTGCTGTGTTTGAAATATGAGTGGCTGCTGGAAGCCTGGTTTGAAATGAGTGGTGAGTTCCTTACGCAGCATCCCCTTGAATGCCTGGTTATTGGCATTGAAAGCCCAGTTTCTGCCCAGCTAGTGTCCTGAGAGGGAGACTGCCCCCTCCCTTCACCATGCCTGTGGCTCTATCCCCAGCCCACCTGAGCTGGCAGGACCACAGTGAGGTCTGCGCTGATTCCATTACACCTGCTGGAACTTGCTCCCGAGTTGCCATCCCTGCCCAACCTGCATGAGGCAAATCTCACTTGGGTCCCATACTATTCTTGGTCAGGGAGAGAGGTGCCCAAGGAGGAACAAAAACTGGAACTCTTTCCCAGCCCTGGGCTCGAGGCCCTATTATCCTTCCTGACCTGGATCTAAGGGTGCTTAAAAGTCAACATTAAAGCCTGGTTTTGCTTTATTCATAATAGATGAGTCTCTGCTCTGTGGGACAGGGCCAGCTCATTTACAGCAGTCAGAACAGGCTGGGGTATATTGGAAAAATACTGATGCCCAGGCCCCAACCCCTAGAGACTTTAAGTTAAGTGGCCTGGGATGGGGTCCTGGTGTGTGTGTGTGTGCGCGCGCGCGTGCGCCTGCACGCGAGCTTGAGTTTATTCTAATGTTCAGCCACAGCTTGGGACTTATTTGGAGAAAAAAGTTATTTATTTTCCCTGTTAGAGTTAGGCAAATTTTCCTTAATCAGACAAAGACATTGTGATATGCAGACAATGCAAAATTAGCTGTGCAGAGAAAGGGATTTAAAGACTACATGCATGACAAAATTGGCTAAGTACCCTTTCCACTATATTTAAAATAAGAGATAAAAATAAGTTAAGGCTTACAGGGGACAATACTGGGGCTCTCAGGGGCTGGGGTAGGACTAGAAAGTAAGCAGCTTCGGAATTGGGGGCTGTGTAAATATTTACTCAAAAGCAAATTCATTTATTTAGGTACCTCAGCCTTATTAAACACCTGTCTGGTATCATTTTAATAGGCTCTGGATGCAAAGATGAGCATCTTTAAGACAGGAACCTCAGAAGGGCTGGAAATGCAAGAGGTGAGGGTTCATTTTCTTAATCATATAGATTAAGCCGGCTTTCACCTGGCTCCTGTCCCCGTGGCAAATCCCAGAACCCAGCATCTGTTCTTCAGAGATCGGACGAGGTCAGGCGCGTTCAGGGTGGTGTGGCCGTCTCTAGCATCTGTAGTTGAGCTTCCCCGGAGGAGACAACCACACGTCACAGCTCTCCTCCTCACCACGGACAAAGCTCTTCACGGACGTTTCTCCATTGCTTCTTTGTATGACAATGAGTGGCATATGGGCATCTCTCTGTCAGACACACACTGTCTTAAATTTGTCCCCATTCCCATTCCACCTGACTCATCTGGGGATTACAGAAAGTTCGGATGAATAGGCAAGGGCTCAGGGGCAGGAACAGGACTTTAGAACTGATCAAGACTGAGCACTAGAAAAAAATTTTTTTTAATCACACAAAACTGTGCAGTTGATCTCATGGTGGCTTCATAATACACTTACCACAATGGTTGGGTAAGAGTTATACTGATTTTACCAAACAGGAATCTGAGACTTAGAGAAGTTGACTGGTAAGCATTTTAATGTTTTCCTCTTCCTCCTCCTGTGGGGCGGGGCGGGGCAGGGCGGGGTGGGGGGTGGCACGGATGTGTATTTCTAGAATTTACACGGGGTGTACTTCCCTTTCCTGCTCTGGCTCCCGTTGGTAGAGCTCCCTCCTCCCAACGCAGCGGCCTTGTCCACCTCCAAACCTTCAGGAATAGCAAGCATTCCTGTGGGCACTTCTCAGTCGGCTAACTGGACGTGACCACAAGGGGGCACCAAAGAGTTTCCATTATTTCCGAGGCCCTGACTTCCTGCGTTCTGCTGTATAGCGAATGGATACACAATTAAAAGAAAATAGTGTGAACTTAGAAGGGATGATATTGAAAGGTAAAGCAGAGGCATGCTTCTAATTTTGCCTTTGATTGGAGAGGTGGGGAAGTGCTCCTGGGTTGAATAAGCGTTTAATCGCTATCACAACCACTGTGGGGCACCCTATGTGAACGTTTTCATTGTTTTCAGGTAGCAAAGGAAGATGGAGACTGATGGGTAGGAAGCAACGTTGGTTTCATCAGTCATTCACTGGGTGCG